>VZTL01006053.1:20626-51365 GCA_013400535.1 Scopus umbretta | reverse complement strand
ACTGGGTCTTTTTTTTTTTCAGCCTTAAGAAAAGACTCAAGGGAGACCTTATTGCTGTATGAAACTACCTGATCTGTGTATATGGAGAAAGGTAGAGCCGCTATCTGACAGACACTTCTTAGAGGTGCACAGCGATCGGATAAGAGGCAAAGGACACAACTTAGAACACGGGAAATTCTGATTGGATATTAGGAAAAATTTTTTTCCTGTGGGGATGATCAAATGCTNTCCCTGGAGTGATACCTGCTTTCATCTGAGACTCAGAGAGAAATAGTCTCATGTTTCAACTGGTCCAGTCCCTTTAGCTCCATTCCTGACATGAGCCCCAGATGTGACAAGCTGGATGGTTGCCACCATTGCTTGGTTCTGCTTTGTGTCTACAATTGCTATTGAGCCATGTAGTGTGTTTGCTCCAGAAGAAAGCAGGGACATCCCTGGGATCTTTCACGGATCAGCAGATTTGCTGCATCCAGCTCCTGTCCACCCCAGCATGGATCTGACAGGAGGGACCCCGGACACTGCTCAGCTGTGTGATGAGTGGGGCTGGATCTCCAGGGTTGTGCCTTGTGGAGGTGACAGGAGGGAGCTCAGCAAATGTCTCCAAACACCTGTTGGTGGCATGTCCAGGAAAAGTCCTGCTTGACACATGGAAAGTGCCTGGATGCCTTTGCGCTCATGAGCTGTATTTGCTCAGGTCCTGATAAGGGCTCTTATCAGAGCAGACGAACATCCCTGCCATGGGCAGCTGCACTCCTCCCCTGGCATGGCACAGCTATAAATCTTGTGACTCAAAGCATATCTACAGTAACTTGCTGGACTTCCAAGTGTCCCTGTGGAGTCGGCATGGGTGAGTGTGAGCGTGAGCGTGGGGAGCAGGGCAGGGTGGGTTCCCCAGCCCATGGACCCCCAGAAGCAGTGCTGGGGTGGGGGAAGGGGGGGGCGGTGTTGAAACCCTTCCCCCTGGCAGAGCCATCTGTTTGATTCCATGGATGGAGGACTTACCACAGAGGCACAGGGCACAAAGCAGGGGCAGACTCAAGGTCTGTGCTGCTTCTCCCAGGGCAAGGGAGAAGGTTTGAAAGGGACATGCAAGACCATGGGTCTGTCCTCAGCCCAGCCCAGCAGCTCCCTGGGCAGTGTCAGGACAGAGGAGAGCTCAGGAGGGGTCGGGGAGGGGAAGAGGGAAACTGTGTTCTGCCCTGTCCCAGAGAGCAGGGAGCAGAGGAAGGTCAGACCACCACTGGTTCATACTTGAGGGGTGCTGCTGGCTGTCCTGTAGACCCAGTCACTGGCCAGAGGGACAGGGCCTCTCTGCACCTTGCATCACTGTGAGCACATTGGGAAAAGCTTCAGCGAGGCTCAGGGTCCAGGCAAAGCAAGGGCAGGTCTCTGCAAATGGTCTACCAATGGCTGTGCTCAGGAGCAGGAGGGAAAAACCTATGGAGGGAAGGTCAGAGTGGCCTTTCCCCATGCAAGTGGGTCAGTGGGGTCAGGAAAGATGTTGAACAAAGAACATTGCAGCAACTCATCTCCTAGGAGTGCCTCTCTGCTTTGCTGGGACAGATTCAGAGGAAGGGACAAGTTAATGTCTAGCAGATAGTCACTGTGCTTTATTTCTAGCCCAGCGGAGTCATAAATCTAAGTGTAGATGTATTAAAAATGTAAGACTGAATATGTATGAAAAGCATAAGTTTCCAGTTGCTACCAAGTGCCCATCATTGTGGGGTGTCCAAAGTAGAGGGACTGTTGGAAAAGTTGTCCCTTTCCAGATGTTTCACAATCCAACACTGCTGTAATCCCCGAAGGTGCAACTGTAATACCATCTTTAAATGAATGTTCATGTTTTAATCTTGGGATAACTATTGTTATAATTAAGTTGAATAACATTATTATATTTATTTTATTGCAACTTTTTTTTTTTTTTAATTTGGATTTTCCAGAGTGTAGAAATACCACCTAGAGGTTTAGTGAGCTGGAGGTGCAGAAAATATTCCACAAGGTTTCTGTTAGAGTTTGTGCTTAAAGATAAACACTTTGGTCAATGTTTGGTCTTCTGATCTGCAAAGGAATCTCTTGTGATTGCTTGATTTTGCTCCCCAAATTTCCTGGGCACCTTTGGCTCTGCCAGGAAGCCTGGGGACAGCAAAGAGTCCAGCTACAAGATTTGTGTCCAAAAGGCAACACCATGCTGTCCTTGCGGGTTTGGGGTGACTTGCAGCTGTTTCACCTCACTTCAGCTGGTTCCCCACTGTGTGTTTTACACCAGCAGTGGGATGCTCTGTTTCACTCTCATCTTGTCCCTTCCTCCCCCAGGTGCCCAATGCACTCCTCTTGTGCTCCTTACCTATGTGTTGGCCCTGCCTGCCCCACATCTCACCGGGAGCATCCAAAGCCTCTCCCTCTTCAATCAATCTGTCTTGAATAACACTGTGTCTGGTCTGAACACGTTAGTGAACGGTAGGTGCATGGAAGGTGTCCACCTCTGCCAGCAGGACATGGCTAGGGCCACCCTGGAGCCTGCTGTCAGGGAGGCCATCTTCCAACCCTGTGCTCCCCCCAAGCTGTCAGCAGAGCCCCAGCATCCCTCAAGAGAGATATATGCCCCAGCATGAGTCACCTGCCCTTCCTCAAAGTCTGGTGGGACTTTGCAGTCATAGGCCTTTCTGTTCATGTGTAGGTGTGGAGAAGACCAAAAGTTTTGCTCTGATCTCCTCCTGAAGCCAAGGCTGCCCCTCCCCACGCACCCCCTGCCCCATGGGAGGATGGTAGGGACAGTCACTGGGAAAGATGCAGAAGAAAGGGAGGGTTCTCCTGCCACCAGCATCCCTAGCCATTTAGCTTGTCCCATTGCTAAGAACTAGAAAAGTGGTCTTCTCTTGTGAAATGCACTGGTCTGAGGGTACTTCACCAGACTGCACCATCCCTTGTGTTACCCTCATCCTTGCTCTTGGGCTATTTAAAGTCCCAGGAGGGAGAAACACAGTTCCTGCAGTGGTAGGAGAGGATGGCTGATGCCCACTTGGCTGAGGGAACACAAGGCAAACCTGTGCCCAGTCTCTGAAGCCACAACACACCAAAAATAGTTAGAAATGGAGACTTCAGAAGGCAAAGGCACCTTTCCCAGCCAGGAGCAAGATTGGAGGTGTAAAGGCCCTACATTTTACTGCCTGGACTCCACTTCTTGAACCAGAAAGTACCTCCTGATATGGGTTCCAGCTTGCTTTGGTGACGTGTTGTCCCCCACCCCCATTTCCAAATCTCCTCCCTACTGTTGTTTTCCATGTTCCAGGTCAGCTCCGGCTAGTGAATGGCTCCAACCAGTGCTCTGGACGGGTAGAGGTTTGGTACCGCAATGAGTGGGGAACAGTGTGCGATGACAGCTGGGACATGAGACATGCCTCTGTGGTGTGCAGGCAGCTTGGCTGCGGAGATGCAGTATCAGCCCCAACTAACGCTTATTTCGGAAGTGGGTCTGGGACTATCTGGCTGGACGACGTTAACTGCAATGGGGAGGAGGAGCTCCTCACTGAGTGCTCGCTGCGGCCTTGGGGAGAGCACAACTGCAGGCACAGCGAGGACGCAGGTGTTGTGTGCTCAGGTGAGGATGGTGTTCACATGGTCTGTGCTCCTCAGGCAATCCAGGTCTCTTTAATATCTTGGTCTTGCAGAACCAGCCACAGAAGGACTATGGGATGTGCCTCTGCCTTGATGCACAGGATCTTATTAAATCACTCTCTCTCCCACCCCAGGTTGGCCCAAGGACTGCAGCGAGATCCCTGTTGGCAGCCCCAGTGGCATCTACGTCATTCGGCCCACAGGACTGCACCCCATTGTAGTGTACTGCGAAATGAATGCGACGGATGGGGGCTGGACAGTCATCCAGAGGAATCGGCAGAACACGGAGATCACCTGGGCCGAGTCCTGGAGCACTTACAAGTATGGCTTTGGGAATGTGCACACCGAGTACTGGCTGGGCACTGAGTACATCCATCAGATCTCCAAGCAGAAGGTCTACCAGGTCAGGTTTGTCATCTGGGATGCTGCAAACAACACCAAGTTTGCAGACTACAACCTCTTCAGCCTGGAAGATGAGTCCCATGGCTACAGGCTGAGGCTGGGAACATACTCGGGGTTGGCAGGGGACGCCATGACCTCAGAGAGTGCTTCCGCCATGCACGACAACATGAAGTTCTCTGCCAAAGATCTGGATCAGGACACTTCCAGTGGGAACTGTGCCTCCAGCTATGGGGGTGGGTGGTGGTACTCAGCATGTTATTCTGTACGGCTGAACGTCAAGGGGGCCATAACGTGGGGCAGCCTGTGCAACGGGAACTGCAAAGCTTCTGCCATCCTCATCAAACCCGTTACCTACTGCTAGGGCTTCATCGCTGCCTGTCTGCACCGGGCACGTGGCCAGACCAGTGCCCTGCCAGGCCCCTTTGCTGGGAGGGAGCAGAGCGGGTGGCAGCGGGGCACACCCTCAGCTGCCAAGAGGTTTTTCTTTCATCTCTGTTCCAGAGTCCCTCTGCTTCCCTTGCTGGGTTCTTCCCCTTTTAGGTGTTTTAATTTTAATTGCATTGTAATCAGACTAACACATTGCAAACCCTGTACTTCTGAAACATACTTGCTCTGGAGAATAAAATGTGCTTTAGAAATATAATGCCTGGATAAGCATAATGGGAAAATGTCCTTATTCTTAGCTGCATAATCAGTCCCTTTCTCTTCAGGGCTTCTGTCACCCCCTCATTACCTGGGGTGGGGGAAGGATAGAGATTCCTTATTTCCTAGTAAATCTGAATTAACCCCGATTGCTGAAGATGTGGCCTTACACCTACACCTGGAGAGGTGTTTTCACCCACACTGGCTCTCAGTTCAGCAGTTGTTAAAACATCCGGTAAAATCCTGTGTCTAAAACAATACCTGCAACCTGCAAATACCTACTCCATATCTCCAGTGTGTTTGTACAGGCCATTATGGAGTAAGCAGTCATGCTAGGGCAAGTGCCAGGTTTCTTATGAAAAAAATCTGTGGGATTGCAGGGAAAATATCAAATAGAGAATTAATTTTAATAAAACACAGCTGCATTTACATAAAGAAACTGCAAGTTTTTGATGCTGGAGAAGCTTTGGGGAAGGACAGGTAGCTCCGGGTGCTGTGCATGGCACTGCCAGCCCCAAGGGGAGAGGGACCATTCTGAGCCTGCTGGGCACCATCCCTGCCACTGGCTGGGCAAGCTGGGCACCTGCAGGGACATTGCCTGGCTCTCCTACCTGCCCGTGCCTGTTTGAGCACAGTTCCACCGCAGCATGTTTGCACCATCACCATGGGGTGGGTTGTGCAAACACAGATCTGGCTCACTGTGGAGGAGGTGCCGTCTCTAAGCCCTGTGTGCCCCCTGGCCTCCAGCCGAAACGCAGGCATGGGTCGCCCATGGCCAGCCGGGTCCTGGCAGGTCCCAGCCACCCAGCATCACCTGCTCCAGGGTGGGAAAGCACTGGCCATGATGCAACACCCTGCCGCGCCCGGGAGCCCCACAGGCCCTGGTCTCCCACTGCAGGGAGCCCAGGCTGAGGGCTGTGGGGCTGCCCCAAGACCCCTGCTCTCCCCGGGGCTCCCCACCCTCCTGGGGCCCTGAAGAGCCATCCAGCCACCCAGCCCTGGGCTGTCGAGGGACCCCAGGGATGGATCCCCCATGGCATGAACCCCACTCCTGGTGACGTGATGCCCTCAGGGGCACCCTGACCCCTACAAGCCCTTGCTGCAGTATAGGACTGGCACTCCAGCTCTCCCAACCATGGCATGGAGCAGAGCAAGGAAAGGGTGAGTCTCAGGCAGTGGATGAAACAAATGGGACTCCCCCCATGAACATGGTGCTCCCCAGCATCGTCCACCACCCTGGGACCTTGACTATTCCCGTGGGTGTGCAGTGTCGCCNCATGTTGTCATGTATGCCCCCGTAACTGGAGTGATAGCTGGTCAGATAGTCATCCCCGCTGCCCAGGAAACGGCCCAGCCTCAGTGGGTACCCACTAGCCTCGTTCTCCACGCTGAAGATGTCGTACTCAGCGTAATGGGTGACGTTGGCTTTATTCCGCACGACGAAGCGGACCTTGTAGGTGCCCTGCTGAGTCAGCAGGTGCAGGTACTCGGTGCCCAGCCAGTGATCAGCCTGCACATTCCCGAAGCCGTATTTGTAGGTGGTCCAGGATTGCTTCCACGTGATCTCAGTATCATGAGAGTTTCTCTGGACAACAGTCCAGCCTTTGCCTTCGGTGTCCATGTCGCACCACACCACCCGTGGGGGAGACCCTGCTGGCTGGATGACATACACCCCACTGGGGCTGCTGCTGCTGAGGTGGCTGCAGTCTGCAGGAAACCCTGTGGCATCAAATCAAGCAAGACATGAGGGACCTGTACTGGAGAATGTGCTGCAAGGTTACTGTGGGGCAACTGTGCTGATGTTGCTGATGCTGGATCTCACTGGGTGCTCTGCAGCCAGTGGAACATGTTGGGAATGCCTCTTATCTGCTAGTGATGAGAGGCAAGGATTAGCCTACTTGGCAGCTTAGGTCTGAACGAAGAGACCTGTTGTCTCTGTGGCTGCTGGTATGGGGACACTTGCATCCAGCACCTTGGAGGCTGGCCACGCTCAGCAATCGGCAGCACAGTTGCACCCAAACCTGGCAGCTCATTGACTGTCCCCCCAGCACCTGTACTCACCACTCTGGAAGCTGGCAGCACGTGCTGGACTCACACAGAGAAGCATCACCGCAGCTGCAGGCAGGAGGACAAGGACCCCATGGAGCAGACGTGTCCTAACCTGGAGCCCTGAGGAGGAAAGTGCCCATCACCATCAAGATCCCTGGGCGGCCTCCTGGCCCCCAGGGAGCTTGGACCAGGGAAGGCAGAGTCACAGGGCACAGGCAGGAGCAGGAGGCTCCTGGGGTGGTGGAAGCTGCAGCTTCGGTGCAGGCTCTGCCCCTGCAGGGCTGAAGCAAGGTGAGAAATGGCTTTGTCACCCTCCTGGTTAGCCCCTTCTCTGCACCAGACAGCAACCTGCCGTCACATTTTCTCATGTTTCTCCTGAATGTGGTTTGTTTGTTTTTCTACAGGTCTAGATAGAAAAGGGTATTTTTATGGGAAAGAAGTAAATCTGTGTTAAGGGCATTCAGAGCGAATAGTTCAAAGCACTAAAGCTGACTTTGGTGTATAAAACCTGGTGCTCCAGCTGCAGAGTATGCAGTTGATAGGGATGCAGGAAACAACCCAGCAGCAGCAGTAGCAGAGAACTAGAAAGAAACAGCTGGGGAGGAGTGGGACGGATGCTGGAGACTCAGCTCCTGCTCCTGTGGTCCTCCACTGCTGTCACTTAGCTTGGCTTTCTACTTGCATCCCCCAGAGCTGCGAGTGCTGCAGAAAAGGAGCCATGAGGAAGAGGAGAACTCACCCATCACTGCAGTGCTGCTGAGTGGACACCGGGAGCCTCAGCAGTCAGTCCTACTGCTCTCAACTCCATGCTGGCCTCTGTCCCTTTATACCTGGGTCTCTCCCTATACACACATCCTCTGTGTGGGAATCTCAGCTCCCCTGTTTGCATGGACAAAGTTAATCATTGTGTAACCATCTGGTGGCTTCTCTTTGCTCAAGATTACACGAAGAGGCCCTAAGGTTTTTTTTCTGAGAAAAAATACAGTACTCCAAACCTCCCAGCTGTGGGGCGTTTATCAACTGCAATATACTGGACCTGCCCAGGAGTTAAATCTTTCTGGGGATCTACCAACTGCTGCAGGGCAATAAAGGAGCTAAAGGAGAGGGGAAAGGCAAACAGAAGGGAAGGAGTGTGAACACCAAGAACACAAGGGAGATTTGTATCATCTGGAGATTAAAGAGTGTAAAACCTATGGGCAATGGTTTGTCAACAGTTACCAGCTCCCAACATGTCACGACACTTTTGTGATGGCCAGTGGTCTGTCTCAGGCTCCTTCCCTGCCAAGAGCTTCCAAGAAGTCAGACCCAGACCTGGGCTGCAAACACTGATGCCTTTTTGCTCTCAATCAGTAGAGGCTGAGGGCTGAAGGCAGCAGCCTTTCCTAGGGGCCATCCCTGTCCTCTGGATGCTTGAGGCAGCTCTGAAAAAAAATGGGCTGTGGGGGTGTCTAGGCAGTACCCCTTCCCTTACACTTCCCCTCCTTTGCCCATACATCTTGGTGGCAAGAAACAGGCTCAAGAAGGCTCTGCTGACCTCCTGCTCTTTCCCACTGCATGCGGGGGGGGGGCATTGCCCCAGCAGCCTGGTCCAGGCTGAGCGCTGTCTGGGAGAGCATCTTAAAAGCGCTTGTGGCCATCTCATCAAGCAGTGGCTACAGCTGTTGGGACCACTGTAGGGGAGGTTTAGCTTGTTTCATGTGCTACTGCAGGGTGTTTTGGCAAACCCTCAGGACTGAGCTGGAGTCTCCCTCTTTGTTCCCCTCTTCTTTCAATCCTTCTTTTCCTACAGTGCCTTGGGAGGCATCAGCAGATCCTCACCCATCACCTGCCAGCTGACTCTGCTGGACCCATCTTGTGTCAGTCCTGTTGGGCCAGTTTGTACTCCTGAGTGTCACTAGTGGTGGGTCTTTGGCTGACTGCAGTACACTCTCTTCTAGAAGGTGACACTTCCATTGGCAGCAGGTCCCACCAGGGTAGTGAGGAGGAATGAGGGGGCAGACACCTCCAACATGGCTCATGCCCCATCACCACTCCTCCAAGGACCAGCAGCACAAGGACAGCTCATGATGGGGTCCCTGGTTCAGGGACCTCTTTTATGGCTATTGAATGAGGGTGGCAGCAGGCACTGAAGGGTAACAGCAGGCAGGGCCACCCCAGTGCTCACTGGGGGTCACATGCAGTGATAGATTGGGATGTCAGCCACGGCATGGCACCTTGGCTTTGGTGCTGACACTTGGTACCCTGGTGGGCGTGGGGAGACAGACCTGCTCCTGTGTGGCATGGGGGCACTGGCTGAAAGGGCTGGGAAGACCCTTTTCATCCTTTTGAAATTTGGCTACCAGAAATGCATCAAAGACATTTGTATCAAAGGACTTTGGGAAGCTCTTATTAAAAAAAACGTGCTTCATTGAAAGGAAACTGCTGAGGACAGTCTTGGATCAGGTCTAAGTTATCCGTTGCTGTCCAACAGCACAACAAATATTACTGCAAAGTGGCGTTGGCAAGAATCCTTTATCTGTGAATACATGTGTAATTTTGGATCTGGTAACTTTAAAAGGGGCTGGTATAGGGCAGGGGAAGGTGTGTCCTTTGGTGAAAAACATCCTCCTTGCTTTGCTGAAAGAGAATAATTTAGCCTTGGAGTAACCCAGAGCAGGGGCCAGGCAGGGCACAGTGAGGTGCTGGCACAGTGGCAGGGTATGCTGGTGCTGGGACCTTCACCAGCACCTGCCGGTCTCCTGGAGGACAGCAGAGGTGGCAATGCCACCTGGGGATGAAGGCAATATGGGGCCAAGTAGCCAGCACCAGCGTTGCTGCAGCAGAGCCTGTGCAGGTCCCCACTGATGCCATGGAGCATCCTGGGGCTGGTGCAGGGACACGCTCTGGTGGCTCAGCAGGTGCTGGTATCAAACCATCAATAAATACCTGACCGTGGTCCTAGATCAGTGTCACTGAGCTATAAGCCAGCATCGCCAGGGTATGCCACTGCCCTCCTCAGCACTCCCCTCCCATTCCTGTGCCATTTGTAAGGCTGGCTTCAGACTGGCCCACTCAACATCCATTAAGCATTTATTCCACTTAACCCACAGACACCTTGTTAATTGAGTCTGCAACTAGCCCTGTGATGAGGTCTACTCCCCAGCTTACCTGGAGCTGTGAAGTCAGAGCTAAACCCTCCAGTAGACCCATCAGCTTCCTGAGGTGCCAGCGCTGGACCTCTTGGGAGGGCTGCGGGACCTGCCCCACACTGGCACTGGGGTATGAGCACCTCCACACGTGTGGCTGCCCCATGGGATGGGGACACTGCTGGAGGTCTGTCACCAAGCTGAGCAGTTGCATCGCCGAGTGGGGTCAGGGCTGGGAACAAGGCCTCTTTGCTGTCCTGGTGTGCATGGGGACCAGGTTGCAATATCAGAGAGCATGGCTCCCACTTGGGTGATGAACCATGCTGGGGTAGGCAGACCCTAACGGGTGACTAATGGAGATCTCCAGCTCAGCCCAGGTCACTGAATGTCCCCACAAGGTTTAGCATAAAATCCCGTAAGTAATAACAAACTCAAGAAAAAGCCTTATCAGGACCATTTGTCAGTTTGGTGGATTTTTTTGTGAGTGTCAGGTGCTGTTTGCTGAGGTTCATTTAGGACTTCTTATCACTGAAGCACCACAGCTGGTGTGTGAGCAGAGGTGCTTATGGATGGAGGGCAAACAAACCATAAATCTCCAGCCCTGATGACAACTGGAGGGCAAGTGTTGTAGTTTCGGTCAGCTGGCCCCACCTCACTCACGGAGCCCTATATAATGGCAGGGTTGGCCACCCTGCTGCCTGGCCAAACCTGCTGCTTCCTGCTCTGCAGGGTCCCCGCAGAGACAGCATGGGTGAGTGTGGGATGGGAAGGGATAAGATGGGACTGCTGCATGTGGCTGGGAATCCCTGCCTCCTCTGCCTGCCTCTGGGCTTCTGCTGCCCGCATTGCAGGTCTGCTTTTCCCACTGACCGTTTCTGGCCTCGGGACAGTGGGATGACCCTACAGGAACAGGGTCATCACCTGCTGTAACCCCCAGGTCTCTGTGACCCTCCTGCTCCTCACTCTCTCTCCTCCATTCCAGACCACAGGCAAAATTGTACTGCTCTGGGTGGTGTTGTAAAGGCAACATTTCTTTAACTTATATTTGTGCCAGAGCCCAAAGCACCCCCACCCCCCAAAAAAAAATTAAATGGAAGCTAATTAATGCATTATTCACCTGTCATCCTCATAAGTCCTTCAGGGTACTGAAGCTGGTTGGGCAAGCTGTAGACACAAATCTATGGAGGTGGCCATGAGCAAACTGTTGGGGAATGTCCTGATCTGGTATTGTCCAAAGGAGTCAAATTGCTCAGGTTTTCAGATACTGGCAGAAACCTTCCTTTAAAGCATAAAACATCCTGGCCCAGATGTCAGCTGGGATACACTGACCCTCGGCATATCCCTGCAGAAGCCGCATTTGTGACACATAGCGGGGTCTGATGCTGGATCAATACTGCTGGCTCCCTGCAGGATGCTCTCCTCCTGGTGTTTCTGTGCAGTGAGCAGCTTCAGTCTCTGCATGATGCCCTGGTGTGAGGGAGCAGTTCTGGGACAATTAAGTGAAGCCCCTGACTCTCAGGGTACCATCAGCATTATGACCACAACAACTCCTTTCTTTCCAAGATCTCAGGTCCTTGTGCCTTGTTTATCATTGCTGTAGCAGCTCCTGACTATCTTCAGGTAACAGCAGTACCTACAAATCAGCATGCCATCCTGCATTACTAGGAGATGTTTTTCTCAAGACATGCACACTTAATATCTTGATTCTGGAGCCCAGAGCCCATTTCTTTAGCCCAGACCACAGCCAAAGAGGATGACAGCTCTCTTGGAAGCTGCAAATTTAGACCTGTAGGTTGTAGTCAAAGAAATTGTTTCTCTCTGGGGGTATATGCCTTTGCAGAATGCTTATTTTTGGAAATTGTTCTTTATACTTCTTCTGCTCAATAAAGCGAAAGCATAATTAGTTGTGGATTTGTCTAGTCAGCAAGTTTGTTTTAACTTCTGCTGAATTTAGTTAGCCAATTCTCTTTCAGAAGGTTTGCATTTCCAGATTCACCTTGTGTCTTCTTTCTCCAGCTGCTCGTCACTCCAATCTTCTGTTCTTCACCTCTGTGCTGGCCCTGCTAGCCCGTCTTCTTGCTCTGGACATTGAAAACCTGGAAAGATTGAAAGCAAATTTAGATGAAATCACTAATCTCCATTCAGATGAGCCCCATCCTGGTATGTGTTTTCTTTCTTACAACCCTAAACTCTGTTCTTCCAAACAAAAGGAGGCCTCCCCTCTCTGCACAGAGAGGGAGATGTGGAAAATAATCTTGGGGAAGGGCAGTCACACTCAGGAGTAGAAGGAACCTGATCAAATCTTCTTCCAATTTCAGATCTTAACCAAACATCCTAAGATTTGGTAGTTCAAACTTCTTTGTTATTGAGAAGACTATATGTGGCAACTTTTTCTAGAGAGCTGTAGATCTTCAAAGGAAGACCTTTTCTCTTGCTATCTATAGTCCATCTGTAGCTCTGGAATGTCAGAGAAATTCTGATAAGTGACCAACCAAAATGCTTTCTGAAGCTTGCACATGGCTAAATGATACAAAAAAACTCATCACGCCACTGATAGAGGACACACCACCAGAGGGTCTTAGGAATGCTATCTTATGAAGATGGGTGCTGTGATTTCTCTTTAAAGAGAGCATTGCTATCTTATATGCTTTGAGCTCCTTTTCTCTCTGAAGGTTTCTGAAACTCTTTATGAATTGAATGAACAAATTTATCCCTTCAGCCACCACTGAAAAGCAATGCAGATTTACAGCAACATTACTCAACAGCTTAATCTTGGTCTGATACCACACACGGTCTGTTTCCTTCTTGATCTCTCTTCTCTAGCAGTATCTCCTTCTCCTCATCACTACTACTTGCATATGCAGTCCACTCCACGCAACTCTGTAAAGCCATAATGCTGACTGGACCAAATAGGCAGCTGCTCAATGGCTGCAGTGTTACCCTTCGTAGTATCTTATTCCTTTAAAGAGTTTACAACTGAAAACTACCATACAGAAAGAAAAATGAGCCCACTGGCATTGCTGAAGTGCCCTACAAAAAACTCTGCTGGAAATAACAGCGTGTGGAGGCTGTAATTATCTCTGTGCTGTGGCATAGGGCTGCTCATCTCAAAGTTTCTGTTTTTCCCAATGCAGGTGAACATGAAGAGAACATGCAGCGCAGCATAGCCAGTGTCCCTCAGCAGATACAGCACCGCAGTAAGTGCCCCCACCAACCTGCATGGAAGAGGGAGAGGTGTAGGCAACAAGGGTCCAGCAGTGGTGGGTGGGCAACGAGCCTGGGGACAACCCAGCTCAGCACCTGGGGACAAGACTCAATGTGCTCCTCCACAGCACATGCCAAGACCACTCAGACATCACTCACTACTAGTGATAGCTTCACACTGAACCATGCCTTACAAGTTCCCAAAGGACTTTGCAACCATTACTTACATGCCACAAGTCCTTTCCTCTACTGTGAAGCTCTGCACAGGGCAAACAGAGGATGTGCCTCCCAAGCAATGATTGCTGGGGTTTCTCAGCTGGCCACATGGCCCAAGGCCAAGGGAATGAGGTTTTCTCCCTCCTGACCCCAGGGATGCAGTGGATGCCAGGGCTGCAGGAAGAGCTCACTTGCTCATTTAAGCTTCTGTATAACTATGTAGTAAGAGCCCTCACCAAGCCAAGCTTGGG
The DNA here is from genome assembly GCA_013400535.1 of Scopus umbretta. Classification (NCBI taxonomy): domain Eukaryota; kingdom Metazoa; phylum Chordata; class Aves; order Pelecaniformes; family Scopidae; genus Scopus; species Scopus umbretta. The sequence continues at coordinate 37,861 of VZTL01006053.1, read as the reverse complement.
CCCCTGTATTGTTATGAGGGAGGAGTACATTGGGAAAAGCTGAGGAAACAAGAGCCTGAGCCAGAAGGATAAGCAAATTCTATGCTTATACCTTCAAAATATATGGATATTCTCTTAATCACTGTTCCCTTACAGAGGTTTTCTGCTTTTACACTTACAGTAAGAGACACAGCAGTAGACTTTTTACTACCCTGGCAAAATCCCACATATGCCCATTTTCAAGAAATCCCTCTCACAGGGCCAGACAAGCAGACTGGGATGTTGCTGTGCCTGTAGATCCTCCATGTTCTCTCCTGCCCCAGGTTGGCCCAAGGACTGCAGCGAGGTCCCTGCTGGCAATCCCAGTGGCATCTACGTCATTCAGCCCACAGGACTGCACCCCATTGTAGTGTACTGCGAAATGAATGCGATGGATGGGGGCTGGACAGTCATCCAGAGGAACCGGCAGAACACAGAGATCACCTGGGCCGAGTCCTGGAGCACTTACAAGTACGGCTTTGGGAATGTGCACACCGAGTACTGGCTGGGCACTGAGTATATCCATCAGATCTCCAAGCAGAAGGTCTACCAGGTCAGGTTTGTCATCTGGGATGCTGCAAACAACACCAAGTTTGCAGACTACAACCTCTTCAGCCTGGAAGATGAGTCCCATGGCTACAGGCTGAGGCTGGGAACATACTCGGGGTTGGCAGGGGACGCCATGACCTCAAACAGTGCTTCCACTGTGCACGACAACATGAAGTTCTCTGCCAAAGATCTGGATCAGGACACTTCCAGTGGGAACTGTGCCTCCAGCTATGGGGGTGGGTGGTGGTACTCGGCATGTTATTCTGTACGGCTGAACGTCAAGGGGGCCATAACATGGGGCAGCCTGTGCAACGGGAACTGCAAAGCTTCTGTCGTTCTCATCAAACCAGCTTCCTACTGCTAGTTACATTTTCACTTCCTTTCTGTCTGACCTGAGGCTAATTCTGGCTCTGCAAGGAGATGGAAAAAGGGAAAACATGCCATGGCCAAACCTAGGGGTCTTTGAGGTGTCCTGGGGGGGGGGGGTCTTTGAGGTTGGCCATATCCTAGCTACTGAAGAAAATAAAGCATCTTCCACTTCTCCCTCCTGTAGATTCCCTCTACTCCTCAACTGTGCCTTTATCCTTTTGTTCAGAGTCAGATCTTTTTAATTATGTTAATAATCAGAACAGTCTCTTGCAAAATCTGGATTTTCAACTTCTGTAGTGTGCTTCAGATAAAATGTGAAACAGCCAAACACCATGGCTGTGTAAGTTAATTTACATCCTTAATTTCAGGCAAACTACCTAATTTTCACTGCGGAAGTTCTTGCTCAAGATAGTAATGTGCACACTCAAATCCCCACTCTTTTCCTTCTATGTTTCAGGCTTAATAGTTGTTAAATATTCAATAAATTTATATTCAAAAAAACTATCTCAGTTGTAAAAGTCTATTTCCAATTTTTTACATATTCACAGAGGTTAACATGTCAGAAGGTTTCCACCACTGAAGCTCAGCTTTCCTGGAAGACAGACATTGGGGACTGCAGGGCAAAAGCAGTACATAAATAAAACTTGAAGTTCTGCATGCAGACTTCTGCCTTTGCACACAGTAGTTTTGTGTAAGCACAGGAAATGTCAAAACTTTTTCACTTTTCTCAGCAACAGAGAGTTTTAGGTTTTATTGTCCATGCAACTTGCATCCCTAAGTGCTATGGGGAATCTGTCTTCTGAGCCACTGCCACAATGACTTCCAAGAGATGACAGCAGAGAGGGAAGGCACCATCCTGCCTTTGCTATTTTGAAGCTGAAAAGAGATTTCAAGGTGCTATAAAATTTCTGTGTGGAAAGACCTCCTGTTTACTGCAGTCCATCCCTCTGGCATCTGCAGGACTTGCTCCTCACAGGCCGGGGATTTTGCTGCTGTATCAGCCAGTGTGGTGGCGTGCAGGTGGGCACTGCTGCATTCCCATTGCTTACCACAGGGTGACTTCCACAGTCACCACCTGCAGAGAGGGGAAGCATGATGAGTCCATTGGTGCCCTAATGTTTCCCTGGCAGGAGGATGTGACCTGGAAGCCCTCAAGCCCAAGGTGAGCAAGGGCAGCAGCCTGCCCTCAAAAACATCTGCATGACCTTGTGCCTGGACTAAGAGCACACCCAAAACACTGCCTGGGCTTTCCAGGAGCTGAAGCACAGAAAAGGCTGCAGGCTTAACAAAGTCAGACTTAACAAAGAAAGGCTGCAGGCTTAGCACAGGTCATGTATAACTAACATGTCCCAGGAAAGGTGATATATGTGAAGTATTTTATGTCTTTGGGGATTTTAAGACTGTGTGTGAGAGGTGTCGTTTGTGAAGGAGGGACTCAGATCTGAGCAATGTGAGGGAGCACAGGAAGGGCTTAGAAGAGCTGTGGCATGAGGTATCAGCAGGTAAGTGAACAGACAAACATTTGCATTGATTTATGTCAGGTCTCAACATTACAGCTCAGAAGCTGCAGAAGTCTTTAAGCAAGATCTCTGCCAGGGTCAAGCCTACGGACACACTGATTCCATCACTAACCATCAACACACCAATGCAAAACAACATTTCCCACAAAAATCATGGCTTTACATTTTTGTTGAAAGGATTGATATGTTCCCTTCTTTGAGGGAAGCAGCGCATCAGCAGGTGCCATCCATTTCAGCTTCCAGCCACTGTGGTATTAATGTGCTAAAAATGCCTACAGTGGCATGTGAATTTTAGAGATGAGAGCTGCCTTCCTTATAAATGGAGAAAGATAGGCTAGCAAATAAAAATTGGTGAAAAAAATCTTTTCTTATCTTGTTATACTTGTGGGGGATTTTTTTACACTACAGTTTTACTGGGTCTGTGTGTCTGCCCTTTAGAGTCGTATTTCTCTCCCTGCCTACTACCACCTCCTATTCAGGCCCCCTTTGCAGTGAGTCATGAGGTGCATGACAGGCAAGAGGAGGTAGCTGCCAGCTCAGAATGAAGACTATACTCCGTGTAGGAGATAATAACTTAAAATATTCTCAGCTGTCAAACTTGGAGATTTCTTGTTGCATTTAGAAATCTTTTTTTGGCTAACTCTCTTGCCGTGAGACAGATGTGGAGATGTGTGATTAAAGTGACCCTCTGCTAATGCCTTCCCCTCCAGGACCCAATGACTGTGTATCTGCCGTGCACTGCTGATACGGTGGAAGGCAGCAAAGAGGCAGCAGCGCCCACCTGCACTGTGTTTCCCATCAGCATGTTTCCCCTTCCACAAGAGGAAGGAGGATACCATTGGATGCCCTCACAGTGAGTCTCCTTAGCTAAATGCAGAAAAGTCTCTTTTGTACCGCATCCTCTTTTTGTCCCTAAACAGTCTGACTTTTTCTTTTTCTATAAACTCTAGGGCTGCTGTGTATCCTAACATCTCTTCTGCTCTCTCTGGCGAGGCTCAGACAGCTTGTCCCGTGGTAACAGAGAAGCAGTGTGGCAAGCTAGCCCTCCCCAGCAGGGTCTTTTTTCTGGGCAAGCAAGCTAGCACACATCATCATCATCACGAAATGCAAAGGCAACGTGAAAAGACGTTATTTGAGAAATGTAGTCTCATTGCTTACATCTCTCCTGGTCCCCAGAGGGTGCTCTTGCCCAGGATTTGCCAGGCAGCTTCCACATGAAGGAAGTGTTGCAGGCAAGGAGAGCCCAGAAATACTGCTTGAGGAGTCCAGCTGCAGGCTGCAGTTTTCTCTTCCATGTTCGTCGGTCTGTCCTACTGCTGCAAGGAGAGCTGAGCACAGGTTGTACACGCGGGAGAGTGTGAGCAAGGCCATCTGAGGAAGAAAGCACCAAGGATCTCATTGCATGGATATACAGTAGAAAATTTCTTTCTAGGCAAAGGGAATACAATCAGTTCTCTCTGAACTAGGGTTTCCCAACCTTTTCCAAAGGGTTTAATTATTTGGGATGCCACCATCTCTTTTGGAGAAGAAACTGATATTCTACCTTCCCCAAAAAGCTTTTGCTACTTTCCCTTAGCTGTTACCTTGTGATCTGACCCACTTCCATGCTGCCCTAGCACTTCTTCTCCCTGTGAATGCACCCTTGGCCCTGGTTTCTCCCAAGGCCACATCAGAAGATGTCTGTGTGAAGACTGCCTCTTGGCACCCAGCTGAGCAGAGAGAGGCACATCACAGTGTGATGCACATGCTTTGTGCCATGCATCCACCTGCATCTGCCATAGTGCTCTTGCACACAGGGACTCCATCCCCAGGTCTTCTCATCATGGCCTTGTGGGAATACCCAGCCTCCTGCCATGGCTGAAGTGGCTGCTCAGTTTTCTTTGTGCCTGTCTGCCTGCTGGGGAACAGAGCTATGTTTCCAGTTCCTAAATTTGCTTTTTGTGGGTTGCGTCTCTCCTCCATTTCACAGCAACCTGGTCAAATCCTGCCCAGATTCATAAATCCAGCTCCATGGGCACCTACTTTCCTCAGGACAAGCAAACTCTGGCCCCATTTATAGGCAGAGGAAGCAAAGAAGCAAAACACTGTAGGCATGATATGGCAGCACCACCACAATTGGGACTGTCACAGCTGTGACAAGTGGCAATCCTCCCCATCTGGCCTTGCTTGCAGAGGAGAGAGTGCTTCCAGCAGCAGATAGAGACAGAAACAGGGCCAGATCCCCATGGTGAGTCACACATCTTCACATTTTAAGAGCAAAAGCCACCAGTGATTCTGACAAAGCTGTTCTCCTTTGCCTGCTAGTTCTCATTAAGGCCATATTTCACCTTCACTGCTCATAATTACGAGTTCTATGTTTCTAGCAGGAATGCTGTGCTTTATCTGGACCCTATAGCCATGTGTTTCCCAAGCAGTCCCCGGACCCCTTTCTTGGCGATGTGCAAAGATCATGCAAGATGACCATCTCATGAATGTGGTACTTGGCCATACCAAAGTAGAGCTTGCTTTGGCACCTGGACGCTTCAGTGACTTTGGAGTGTCACAAGATTAAAGCCTTAAATCTGACCCCTGTAACACAGCACTGAGCCAACAGGCTCAGTGACAAAAGGTGACAAAAAAAACCCCAAGCTAGGTGACAAAACTGCACCATTACCTCCTGCTTCCACCTTCTCCAACCTCTACTAATTGAGCTCCGGGATGATAATGGCTTCTGCAATAGTTGTTGACATTTTTTTGATTACAGAAACTCCTCAGAAACAGGCAACAACAGGCACGTTGTATCTGGTTCTGAGCCATTTGGGGTGTGTGTGGTTTCTGCTGCAGCAATTTGGAGAACCAGCCTTCCCAAATGAATGTTTTTGTAGCAAGACTGCAGATGACCATACCATCATGGCACTGGAACTTGCCATCACCTGGGGGTCCTCAGCCTCTGAGGTGAGGCTGCATCTCAGCAATACCTCTGTCAGGGTTTCACTCCTGCCACCACCTGTGGCCTCACACAGCAGCACTGAGAAGGGCTTTGGTGTTCCCAGAAATTAAGGGATGGCCATGCCAACTCCTGATGAAGAGCATCAGCTCCAGAGGGAGACAGGTACAGTGAGCCCATGACAAGAGATTTCAGTCTCTTCATTCTTCCACTGCCTTGATGAAGAAAAGCCAGTTATACCATGGGAAATCTGGCAAGACCACCAGCATGGTACCATCTCCTTCACCCACCCCTGCAAAGCAAGAACCACTGCAGACACTGCTAGTTGGACTGCATCCATGTTTCGTGTGCCAGCATCCTGCAGCCCAATACTTTAGCTTTAATTCAGTCCTCTCTGTTGGTCACCATTTGATGTCTGGGATGGAGCCTACCTACAGGAATTTCATCCACTTCCTGATGGAAAATATGGGCCTCAGAATCATCTTCTAGGAAATGTGATGAGCTTTCAGAAGCAGGAATGATGGGGTTTAGAAATAGAGATCCAAGGCTATCTTCTGCTACTACTATACTGGGAGGGGAGAGGGGACAGTGGGTTGCTGGCAGTGAGAAGCAGCACTACAGCAGTCAAAGCAGGAGAAAGAGGAGTGCCTTGCTGCTTGTCCCAGTCATCCACCTCTCTTCAGTGAGGCAGTGAAGGGTGGGAGAAGCTCTGAAGGACCACAGCCTCCACAGCACCATTATTTGTTCATGTCCTGAGTGAGACAGAGGGCAGGTTGCATATCTTCTACAAGAAAAAGGGAATGGTAGAAAGATATTAATTTGCTTTTTTTGCAGATCTTTTATGCATTTGCAGCCAAAGAACAAAAGTGCAAAGACTTTCCCTGAAGATTCTTACATGGGCCTGTGGAACAGATCTCCCTGGTCAGCACAGATGGTTATGACAAGCTGGAAATGCCTCTCACCCTGAGGGTTTGGAAGGGCTCATCCTGTGCTCACCAACTCCCATCTGTGCAACAGGAGGCTGAGGGTGAGCTTGTACCTGTGTCCTGAGTTCCCATGAGTGAGCTTTTTTTTGTACACACAGAGTACGTGGACCATGAATTTTAATAGTTCCAGGCCTCCATCAATTTTTCTAACTCCTTGTTGAGTCCATTTAGACTTGTGTTTTCACAACATCCTGAGATGAACTTGCTGGTCATTCCTTTGCCATGTGTCCCTAGCTGTTGTACTGTGAAAAGTGCTGAATAACCATTCTCTAACCACTCTCTGTTTCTACTGCATCAGTGTCTACATCCCTAGCACTTACACCTCATTCATCTCTTTTCTAACATGGGCAGTCCTGATCTATTCAACCTTCTATTGCAGGGATGCCATTCCCACCTCTGATCACCCAGTTTCCTTAGTTTAATGACTTTTTCCAGCCAGGCACCAAAACTGCACACAGCTGTAAGCACCCTCTGGTTTATTCAGTGGCAAGTGATGTTTTCTGCTGCAAGCCCATTCCTTTCCTTGATGTTTCTAAAGCCTTTTTACTTTTTAGTTGGTCCTGAACCTTCAGCTGACGTTTTTAGAGAATTGTCTACAATTACACTCAGATAGGTCTCTTGAACAGTAGTGGCTAATTTAAAGTTTTCTTGGTTTCAGCTGGGATAGAGTTAATTTTCTTCCTAGTAGATGACATACTGCTGTGTTTTGGATTTAGTATGAGAACAATGCTGATAACACACTGATGTTTTAGTTGTTGCTACATAGTGTTTAAACTAGTCAAGGACTTTTTAGCTTCCCATGCTCTGCCAAGTGCACAAGAAGCTGGGAGGGGGCACAGCCAGGACAGCTGACCCAAACTGGCCACAGGGCTATTCCATACCATACGGCATCATGCTCAGTGTATAAACTGGGGGGAGTCGGGTGCGGGGCAGCCATCGCTGCTCAGGGACTGGCTGGATGTCGGTCAGTGGGTGGTGAGCAATTGCATTGTGCATCACTTGGTTTGTATATTATAATTACCATCCCTTCCTTTTCTGTCCTATTAGACTGTCTTTATGTCAACTCATGAATTTTACTTTTTTTTTCCAATTCTCTCCCTCATCCCACCAGGGAGTGGGAGGAGTGAGCGAACGGCTGTGTGATGTTTAGCTGCCTGCCAGGTTAAACCACACCAAGGGTCCACCACTGTGTACAGTTAGGGATGTACTTCACTTCGTCCTTATCTACGCTGAATTTCATTTGCCGTTTTATCACCCACTCACTCTGCAGCCTGCAATCCTTCTGCAGCTTTCTCCAGCCACCTTTAGATATGACTGTTCTGAACTGTTTTGTCTACCAGAAAGTGTTGTCAACCTTTTATTTACTGCCTTTTCTCTATCACTTATGAATATGCTGAAAAATCCAGCCCCAGTACAGATACTTGTAGCATCCAATAGGCAATCTCTCTGCATTTTGAAAATTTACCAATTAGTCTTATCCTTGCTTCCCCAATTTGCAAGTTATTGATCTGTTATATTTCAGTGTCTTTGAAAACTCTATGATAGATCTTTTTAAAAGCTTTTTTGGATTACATTATATTGATTGGGTCACCATTGTCCACATACACTGCCTTTCCTTCCAACAACTGTAACAGATTTTTGAGCCACGACTTTCCTCTAAAAAGCTATATTGACCCTTCCTTAAGTTATTGTATTCATCCATGAGCTCCCACGAATTCCATGTTTATTACAATTTCTGCCACTTCACTAGGTGCGGAAATGAGACCTCTAACTGTGGAGATCCTTAGAAGAGTGACTGAGCCCTTCAGAAACAGACACTGTCTGTGCCACCTCCATTCCCTTGGTCAGCAAGTAAAAGGTCGCAGCCTGCAGATCAGAAATATCCTGGTGGAGGTTGGCGAGGGCTCCCAGGCGATGGTCTCTGGTCCTGGAGATCTGGAGTTATTCATCTGATGGATGAGGTCTGCAACTTCTTTGCACTGACTTCTCAGTTTTAATTCCTGCCACCAACCCCACAAGGGCTTGGAGGTGGGAACCTTCTGCACCGTTGCTCCTGTGGCACAGCAGCCCCGCCACCAGCACCATGGTGAATTCATGCAGTGCTCCTCCCTCCACCCTCCGTGCCCGCAGCATCCTTGATGCATCTTCTACAGAGCCTTCAGATGATCTGGAGACTTTCCACTTCTGGTAGCTGTGAACAAGGTTTAAATATTAGTTTTTGTCTTTCTCAGATTGCTTGGTAAAATTATTTTTGGCCGGCCTTTTGTGGTTTTACATTCCACTTGCTGAAATTCATAAAGCTTTCTATTTTTCTTGTTCTTTGAAGGTGATTTCCATCTTCTGAATGGCATCCAATAGTCTCCTCTCCTCTGTTTAGTGTCCCTGCTGGCTCTTTTGACCCTCTGAGTATCTGGCTGTGGTTAAGTTGATTATATTTATTCTAAATCTTCACCACAGTGTTTGTGGTGCCCTCCCTACATTTTACCCTTTACCTGCTCTTTTTAACCTCCTTTTAACAAGCTCTCAGTGGATGTTTCCCACTGTTTCTACACATACAGTTTCTCTGGTCTCCCTGAACATGACATATTCAGGTCACCAACTTTGCTGCTTGGTTGATAATAAAGCTTTCACAATATATTTCTCCTCTCTACCTTATTCCTGGTAGCAATGCTAGCAGTTTCAGTCCTAGTCAGTTTTTTTAGGATTTTGAATTTTTAGGACTTCAAAGGATCCCCAACTTGAGGGACTAAGCTGGAAGCTGTGTGCTCCTCTGCATCTGTTGAATACCCTTCAGGTTTCAGTCCAACTCATCCCCATCCATCACTGTTGTGACTTCATATGCCAGCATCCTGGTTCTGTCTGGGACAAATGGAGATTTTCATGCTTGTGCAGATCCCATCAACTCCCAGTTTCTTCAGCTAGTAATAAATCTGACATCTCTGTCCCAACACCGTTCTCCCAGACACAGAGGCTTTTTCTCTCTGCCTCTGTGCATGGTGTTGGGATCATTTTCGAGAATTGCTCTGGGGACTTTGAACTCTAACCTCCCATGTGACATTGCACATTTTGGGACACCTTTGGGACATCCATCTTGTGTTGCACTCAGGACCACAACTCCCTTGCTGCACTCTCTCTGAGACTGTGTTGCATCCATATGGCTGCATCTGGCATCGCGTATTTTAGGCTCCAAACAGCCAGTTACAAAATCCCTCAGCACTGCAGCCTGCCTGTTCCTGTCTGGGACCCCTGTGCTTGTCCACTCTCTGGTGGGGAAGGTTCCTTTGTGGGATTTGTCACCCCCTTCCCCAGGCTGGGTGCCCTTTGCCCATACCATTTCCCCTCCTCTGCAGCACAAGAGCTGCTGGACTGGGGTTGAGGGAGTACTGATGTCCCTGAAAGCCTCACTGATATATTTCTCTGCTGCCCTCAGACATACGTTGTCCCAGAGGACCAAAGTCCGCCTGCAGCTCATCAACAGATGGCAAATGATCCTGGGCAAAAAAAACCCTGAAAAGTCCCTTTTGTGCAGCATGGCCCTGCACAGAGGAGTGCTCCCAGAAAGCCTGTGTATCTCTGATATCTTTGTTTCTCTTGTGGCTTGCCTAATTCTTAGTTTCCCAGGACACCCACATGCCCATTATTGCTTTAAATGTCTGCAGACAAGTACTGTCTGCAGAACTTCTCTCTTCAGCATCTTGACAGGCAGCCTGGGATACAGGCTGACACGGTTGTAATGAATTACAGGATGCGGGGGGCGGGGGAAGAGAGCTATGGAGCAATGCATATCTGGCTGAAAAACAAGGAAATGGTTCCTAAGTGAAGTTTGCATCAATCAGGGTGACAACCACCCAAACAAGCTATTTATTCTTTTATTTATTCTATTATTTATTCTTCTTCCAGTTTTGAAAAATACCCTGGATAGCTGCTCACTTCTCCGGAGCACCAGCAGGACCCACCTATGTGGTATGGAGGGTGCTCTGCTCCACCTGCAAGCTGGGTTAAAGTTCAGGTGTCTGTGGCCATCTGTGTTAACTTTATGTCACTGTTCATCCCGTGTTTTCATCAGAGGTGCCTGAAAGTTCTGCCTGGTGCTCTTCAGGTGTTTGTGCTTGTGCCAGGTTGTGGAGCTGGTGAAGAAGTTGCCAGCAACTAGAGAGAAAATAAGTGAAATAAGCCTGAAATTACATCCACTTTGTCCCCCTGAGGCTCTGCTCAGTGAGGAGATGCTTGTGACGCAGGTCTGGCTGGCATGGCTAAGCCCTGGCAAGAGCTCTCAGTATTTATCAGCTGGCACAGAGCAGGGGAAGGGGCTGGCGCAGCGAGCCCTGCCTGCCTACCTGCATCTCTCAGGACACCTTGGAGATGAAGGTAATCCATCTTAAGGACTGCATGACTACAAGGTGTATAAATCCCACTGCACCTGATCTCATCGTTGTCTTCTCTTGCATTTGGCGCTTGCATCCCCTCCCCTGCTGGGTCACACTTTGGAGCAGGCTTTTGCCTGGGCTGTTTCTCAGCTTGGTGCACGGCTCACTGACTCAGCGTGCTTTGTGCTGAGCTGGGTGCCCGTTGCTATAATTTTACCTGTTTGTGTCCCTTAATCTATATTTGTTCCTTTGGAAGTGCAGGGAGATACATTAGGGCAGAGGCGCTAGGTAAATACCCCAGTGTACTGGGAGCAGCGATTAACCCCGGGTAAACAGAGCCGACTGCCAGTGAACCCATGGCCACTGATGAGGGGGGGACAGGGGACCCACAGCCGCTCCTCCCCAGGGTTGCAAGGGAAATAAAAGCCAGGGCTGTGAGGCGCATTGCAAGAGCGGGACAGTGGCGTGGAGCTGAAGCTCCTGCGGCCAGTGGCCGGTGGCAGGGTGCCGTGGCCAGGCTGATGGTGCACCGTGGGCGGGATCAGCCACCACCACTATAAATAGGGCTGACAGGCAAGCCGCCCTGGAAAACTGAAAACTGAACCTTGGAGTGTGGAGGAGTCAGCGTGGTCCGGAGTGGGGCAAGCGGCACCAAGGAGGAGGTGTGATGTGGGTGTCCTGTGCTGGGGAGCCCAGCAGCATATGTTTGATGCCAACGCTGTGCCTCTAGGGCTCCAGCACAACCAGGACACGGACCACAGCGCTGGGGCTAAGGGCTCCTCAGCAGGTGCCAGGTGATGGCAGGAGCTCAAGTGGGGCTCCCGGGACCCTTTCCAGAACCCCCAGTTGGGCCATGCACCGTGTCCGACTCCGACTCAGACTCTGAGGATGTGGCTGTGGGTGGCACGGGACCCAGCACTGGGACGCAGAACCCCTCCCAGGTCATCCACAGTGGGCACTTCATGGTGTCGTCCCCACACAGCGACTCACTGCCCCGCCGGCGCCACCACCGCACTGAGCCTGAACCAGGTGATCCTCGGAGCATTGACCCAACCCTCACCCAGCTCTTTGAGTGCATGAGCCTGGAGTACAGGTGAGTAAGAGATCCCTCTTGCTGGCATGCATCTCATGGACCCCTCCCAGCTCTTTGAAGGTATGAGGCTGTCTGAGCCCCACTGCCCCTCCAGAAACCTACTGCTAATTGACAACTGATAGCATCCTTGTATTCTTGTCCATTGGGCTGTGATGTGCAATCTGCTCAAAAACCGCCATCCTGGGAGGGTTCAGGGAGAAAGAGCTGGTGCTGAGTTGTTGGCCATGGAGCCAGATGAGAAGTTCCTCCTCTTTTCACATGTAGCTTAACCCTCCTCCCCCTTCCCATGAGATCTGCAGTCACTGCACCCAGCTGTAGCACCCTCACGGCCAGGTTCTGCACACTCTGTAGTGCAGCAAAAACCCTGTGGGCAGCCAACACTCAGTCTTTGGCAATCCAGCCCAGAGCAGGAGTCCTGCCTTCATGTCCTTGACTCTGTCCACATGTCCCAAGTTTATTCCAGGACATGCATTCAGGGCTGGATGGCTGCACAGGGCTTTGACCAGACCCTTCTGAAAGCTTCCCCCCTTCTCTCCTGCAAAATCACATGGGTGACTGCATTGTTCCCTCAACCACACAAATCACCCAAACTCAGGATGTTACAGACCTGCTCATCCCACAGCTACTTGGTGACAACAGGAGAGCCTGCATCGTGTCTCTTAGTGCCTTGGTCCACATTCCTGGAGGTAGCTTCCCTCTTTTTCCAAGGCCCCAGGGTTTTGAGTTTTCCCAAGCATAGCATCAGGGTGACTCGCTCTACTAGCGTCAGTGCAAAACTGCTTACATAGCTTTCCCAAAATGTCCAGGTGAAAACCTGGCATGATGATGTCCTACTGATGCCATACCAAAACAAAGCCTCAACAAAACAGTCTTGAAGAGTTGCTCATTGCCTTTTTCCATGCAGGGTCTCATTCAGTTGCTGACTTCTCAGGTATGCCTTGAAGTCCTTGAGTGCTCAACACTATGGAAAATGTGGTTGTTCCCAGAGCAGTCCTGGTGGTGCTGGGAACTGGGACATCACTCCAAGGGTGCTTAGTTGCCACATAGCTGTGTACATTTGGCCTACCACCACATCCCAGACTGCTTGGTTTGCTCGCAGCTGGTGTGGAACGGCTCTTCTCCAAGGTGCTGGTGAAGCTGGCACTCTCCGGGAGCACGGTGAGCTTCAGCATGCGGTGACTCAACAGAGGGTCATGCTTCCTGGTCAGACAAGTCACTTCTGAGTGACATGCACAGGGGACACTGAGGCACTGGTGGCCTCACTCTTTTTTTGCTCTCACAGCCCCATACTTGCTGTTCTCTGGTTGTTTCAGCCTGGGGCTGGAGGAGCAGACACTGCTCCACCCCAGGGTGCTCAAGCGTTTGACTCCTGAGATGCACCATGGCCTCCATGTGCTCCTGAGCTCTGGTGCTCCCCAGACAGAGAGGAAAGGGTCAGGATGCAAGTGCTTTTGCAGGTGGAACGGACTAGAGCCATCCAGGGCTGGCCATTACACTGCAGACAGGGCTCTGTCAGACAGACAGACACATCACTCGAGATCTCTCTACCCCTTGAACTCTTTCAGGTCCTTGTTTCCCTCCTGCACTGAGGATGACAATGCACACACCAGCCCCAAGCTCAGCACTATGGCAAACTGTAACTGCAGTTGGACGTGTAGCTCTCAGTGAAGAGGATCCATATCAGCTACAAAGCATTACTACCACCACTGATGGCCACCCTGGCGTCTGGAGCACTGGACATGTCTCCTGGCTGCCTTGGTGCAAGACTAGGTCTTGCTCAGCACCTGTGGGAGCAGTTCCTGGTCAGCCATGGAGCCAGGGTAGGGCCAGGCCATGGGACCTAACCAAGGAAACACTGACATTGGCTGTTCTCCAAACTTCATGATCGGTTCTTCTCTCCTGGAGTTCCTTCCATCCTTAGACACTCTCCCCCTCCACCTCTCAGCTGTCATGCTCTGCAGCTTTCCAGAACCCTAAAAACAGGGTGACAAGCATTGATCAGGGATCAGGTTCAGGTGAACCTGGACCTGCAATGCAGTGCTGAATATGCCTCTCCACAGGTGGGATTGGACTCTGGTTCTAGGGCTGACAACTCTGCTGGCTAGCTGCTGTTCAGGCATTTTTCTCCCTTTGGAAACCTATGGCAGCTTTGCTAATACATTTTTAACAGATTTGTAAGCAGTAGGGCAGTGGAGGAAGGTATCAGAAGGGGAAAATGGAGTTTAAAGATACTTGGCACACCTCTACTTTTAGTCTTATCTGATTTGATACGTCTCTGCATCATCTTCCATTTCACACCCTCCCTCCCAGCCACGTTCCTTAGAAGGGATGTTTGTGCATCACAGCCTCAGTTGGAATGGCCAGCCAAATGTCCTCCAGTCTGTCAGGAGTGCATCCACAGTTATATTGTATACTAACTCCCTAACAAAGCAGAAACCATGGAAAGGTATCAGTTGGGAGGCACTTCTGGAGTTCATAGTCCAAACCCTGTGCAGGTCAAGGCTAACTCCAAAGCCAGATCAGGTTGCTCAGGGCCATCGCTCTGATAGATGGAGACCAAGGATGGTAAGCCCACCACCTGTCCACCCTGTCCCAGGGCTGCACCACTCCCACAGAGAAAAGTGCTGTCCAGGGCTCTCATTTCAGCTTCCATCCGTTGCCACTTGTCATTTCTTGGTGCATGTCTGAGAAGTGTCTGGCTCCATCTCCTTTATAGCCTCCTTTGGGTAGCTGAAGACAGTAAGTAGATCCTCTGTTCATCTCTTCTTCAGGCTAAACAAACCCATCACTCACCCTCCTCTTCTGTCATGTACATTAGTCCCCAACCATCTTAACATCCTCTTCCAGAATCATTCCACTTTGTGAACCTCCTTCTTTTATCAGGGGGACCAATCTGGATACAATATCTGGACTTGGCCATACCAATGCTGAGTTGAGGGGAACTATCACTTCTCTTAACCTGCTGGCTGAGCTGTGATGGTTTCAGCCACCCATTTCTTACTGTCCAAGGCCTGGCTCACACCATTTCAAAGGCAAGTACACCAAATTCTCTCTAAGCACTTGTTATTCAAAGGCTGTAGCTGAACTGTCATTTAGGTAGCTGTAATTTCTCCCCTCTCCAGCATTCCTGTGCAGCACTTCACAGATGTTTATGGCAGTCCGGTCTCAGCTTGAGCAATCACCCCAAGGATCTGATGTTTTATTCCTCCATGGGCTGGACAGTGCATCACATCCTCAGTGGGAAAGAAGCACTCTCTCCATATCAAGGCTTGCTTCCAGCAGTACCTTGTATCTTCAGATCCCCCAAAGAAAAGCAACTCCCCCCACTGAGGTCTTTCTCCTGGTACTGGTGTTAGGGATGAAGCAGTTCCCAGGCCCTTTGTACCCATTTTCCAGAACACTACTCTCCTTCCAGCAACATTCCTGCCGAAGATTTAATTATTCTCTTCTACTCCTTCTTCTCCTGCAATCTGCTGCATTTCTTGAATCCCTTCCTTACACTGCTGTTTCTCCCATGGGTGGACCTCCCTGAAGCACATGTGGCCTCCCCAGATTCCCCCAAAAAGCTGAGCATGTGGAGCCAAGATCCTTCAGGAACTGTTCATGCTATGACCTTAGCATAATCTCCCCAATTGAGCAAGCTTTCTCCCCATCACTGCAGTGTCACTCCCTGGTGTCCTTCCTTGCAGAGCTGCTCTCCTGGGCTCACCCACCTTCTTGTCACCCCTTGCAGGGAATCATTGGGTGACTGACCTGGGGAAGTGTCCTCCCGACGGGAGAAAAACTGGGTGCAGATGGGAACTGCAAACTGCAGACACCCACGGTCTTTATCTTGCACACGTCTTGTGCCTCAGAAGCCTCCTGTAGCTGTTCCCAGAGCATGATGTAGATTAACCTTCTCTTCTCTATTCTGCAAATACCTAGAGGGGAGATTTGGCAGGCAGGGATGTCAGGCTGGTAAGTGACGTGGAGTGTTAACTCTGCCCCTCTTGTGATTTAAAACAAGGTAGGCTTCAATTATACCCCTGCATGCTGATTCGGTACTAATTCATCCTCCTGGCAAGCTGATAGCAGCCTCTGAGGCTTTTCTAGAAGCGGAGTTGCTGCTATAGCTTTGCTGTACTCTCTAATTGATTCTCTAATTCACAGTGCTTTAAACACTCACGCACAGGGGCAGCAAGCACCCAGGCAGAGACCCCAGTGATGCACACGCTGAGCTGCCCTCTCCCCATTTCCTTCTCTCAGGTTTAGCCTGCACTTTCCTTTGCCCTCCTGGCAAATCACTCGCCTAAGTTCACTACAGTTCACCAGCATTTGCCGGCAGCCCTGTGCACTAGCTGAGACCCACCAGAAGTGGCTCATGCTGATGTGGCCACATCCTGCGATTGCTGGGTCCAACCCCACCATTTGATGAGGCTTCAGTCTCATCCAGACCTAAGACTGTCTAGGCGCTGCCTATGCCCTGGCTGGAAGGAAGCAGGGTGCTCCAGCCAGGGGAGCAGAGCTTCGGTGCTGATGGCAGCCCCAGCTTCAGCAGATCCTTTTGGGGCTTTGCGGCAGGTTGGGCAGCTTCTGCTATGAATTATCCGCATGATGGGCAATAGTGGGTGCGGTGAAGGGAAAAGTTCACGCTCAGGCTAAATCCATCCATGCTGCAGTGTGGTTGTGCTGTCATTAGTGGCGGGGAGCTGCCTGCCTTTCCGCTGTCATTTCCCAAGGTCCCTATCTGATCCCCAGCACGGTCTATTAACACCTTTGTTGCAACACTGCCCTTGAGCTAACCCAGACGCACCCGCGCTGGCTGCAGGGCCTGCTGCGGCAGAGCTCGCTCCCTCCCGAAGCAGCACGGTCAGCAGCAGAGCTGGCATAGCAGCCTTTTCATCAGTGCACACAGTACAGAAAAAAAGCTGTCTGATAGTAAAGATTTGAAGTCGGATTTGAACACAGTTGTGTTTGTTTCATTTAGGGACACTTTGCAGGAAAATTGTAATTAGATTTTTAACTTTATTTCCCAGACTCTGGATTTTAAAACATAAAAATTCAGGGAAAAAACATGACTTCAACAGCAAAATTTGTGAGAAATCAAACACGAGCTTTTAGGACTTCCAGGAAAGGCTGTCCTCTTTCAGCCAGTCCAGGGCCAGGCTGTGTCCTGGCAGACCAGGGCGTAAGGGGGACTGTAACAGCCCAACGGCTGTACTTGGGAAGGCTGAGTAGGCTTGTATCTGCCAGAGGACCCTCAGTTTAGCTGTTCCCCTCCTCCTGCTGCCCATTTCTCTTTGTGCAGCCCTGCATCTTGCCAGATTATTCCTCCCCACTCCTCTTGCTGTTGATGGAGAGCAAAATACTCATCTTCCTGTGAAAGCAGGGGCTGCAACACCTTAAACCTCTGGATGAGCTAAATGAA
>VZTL01006053.1:5149-20614 GCA_013400535.1 Scopus umbretta | reverse complement strand
CGGGTCCTTCCCCAGCCCCTGGGGCTGTGGGTCAGGCTGGGTCTCCCTGGGGAGACTGTCCTTGTCTGCCCCTATGGGTGGGAGCACCCACTCCCAGACACATCCCTGTGTCAGGCTCTGGAGCCAGGGATCCCCCCAGTCCTTGTCCCCCACAGTGAGATGGGACAGCACTGCTCTCCTCCCCGCTCCTCACTGTCATGGTGCCTCCTGCCACAGAGCCATGCAGGACTGCGTAAGTGTCTTGCTGTCTGCACTGCTGCCTGTTTGGACTGCCTGGCCCTAACTTCAAGGACAGCACGCTGTTTGCAACAAGCCACCTGACCACTGGGCTGCGTGGAGCTCTAAGCCAAGCTCTGAGCCAAGCCAGCACAGCTGCTGAGAGAGGAAGCCCCACTTGCCATGCTGTTCCATGCTGTGCAGCAGGAGGCAGATTTCAAGGCAGGTTAATGTAGAATCGGCCAGAGTCTTTGTTCAAGGGTGCTTGAATGAACAAATGTGCAGCTTCTTAAAGCATTAGGCAGGCACTGCTCTCATCCCCAGCCACCTCCACAGGGACACGGCTCTATGGCATCTTGGGGTACACCCAAAGAGATACTGGCACAGGGGGATACGGCACCCCTACACGCTGCCCAGCCTCTACCTCTCTTCCTCCCTGCATGTGCCAAGGATAAGTGGAACCCAAACCAGCACCGGGATCTTTAAGGGGCAAATTCTTGGCTGGGGAGGAATGTGGGCTTCCTGGGGAGGGATGCCATGCAGCCCCCAGCCTGCTCTCAAAGGCCCCTCTGTGCAGCTGGCATTGCCCCGAGGTCATGCCCTGGTGAGTGGGAGAGCTGGCGTAGCTGCCAGGCTCTCCGGGAGAGGTGAAAAGGACCACAAAGTAAGGCAGAGAGACCTCAGCCTCCGCTGCAGACCTCCGGGGGCAGTAGGACTTTCAGGACACCCACTGGTGGGTGCACGTGAGAGGATCATGTCCCTCGGCTGGAAGGAAACAAGATGATTAGTGAAATGAGGATGCCTGCACTGCAGGCCCCATTTGGGACATCACCACCGCCACAACAAGCTGCAGAATGAATATGGCTGCCTCCAGGAGCTGGGAAATGTGAAGGAGGGAGCCCCATTCGGGATGGGGGCTGGGACGAGGGGTGCAGATTTGCAGTATGGGTGCAGAGAGGAGCCCAGGGCAGTGCTGGGCTGCAGGCAGGGCTGGTCCCACTCTCTGCTGCTCTTGGGGCACAGGCAAGCATCCCTTAATGTCCTTAATGCCTTCCAGCTTGCTATCCTGCCTTCCCCAGACCCACACAGATGGCTGCCCCTGCCTGCCCCACTGCCTACACCTGCCCTCAGCTGACGGTAGCATTTCCAAGCCTTGCCTGGCATTTGTTGCGATGCAGCAAGAGCCACAGCAACATGTGTCCCCAGGTGTCTTGCCTGGGTGTGAGACGTGGAGAGTCCCCTCAGGGCTGGGATGCAGCCATCCTGGTCAGGGGCAGTGGGGTCCTACCTGAGACCTGGGGTTCAAGCCTCAATCAATCAATTCCTCCATGTGCTGTGCTTTAATCCCAGGGGCTCAAGAAGCCTCATGTGGGTCTGTGAAGCTCCAGTTTAGGTCTGTGCTGCTGTCAGGGTGAACAGGAGCTCAGGGTGCTCCCATGGGTGCTCCCATGGGTGCCAGGCAAGCAGCCTGCAGCGGAGCCACACAGCTGTGCCACTGACTAGCCACTGGGCTGGTGGCCCCAGGCATCTCTTGAGGCATGGCCCGCTCAGGAGACCCCGAACCAGGAGGGCTCTGAGATGGTGCCCCTCAGCTTCTCCTTTGCTTTGTGTTTTAGTGGGAAGCTGGTGTCTCCAAAGTGGAAGAATTTCAAGGGCCTGCGTCTGCTTTGCCGGGATAAAATCCGTCTCAACAATGCTATCTGGAGAGCGTGGTACATCCAGTGTGAGTATGGGACCAGACCCAGCTCTGTCTGCCAAGTGCTGGGTGATGTCGAGTGGGAATGGGGCTGGCACTGGGGCAGCAATGTATGGGTGCATGGGCACCCTCCCAGGGATGGAGCCATGGGTAAAGCCAGCTGTGTTTTCCTCTGTGCAGATGTGGAGCAGAGGAAGAACCCTGTGTGTGGCTTCATCACCCCACTGGAGGGGTCAGAGGCCGACGAGCACCGAAAACCAGAGGTAGGGCATGGTCCCTTGCAGCTCTCTGGGCCAGGAGCAGGTCTGGGTGGCACAAGTAGGACCTGGGGACTTGCAAGGGGCAGAGCTCATTGTATTTCATAGATTTGCTGGGAAAGGTGTTTCTGAAATGGCACAAGGAAACCAGCCCTGGCTGTGGGGTGCTGGGGCTGGGGGGCTCAGCCATGACCCTCAGTCCTGTCCCACCAGGCTGTTGTGCTGGAGGGCAACTACTGGAAACGCCGCATTGAGGTGGTGATGAGGGAGTACCACAAGTGGAGGATCTACTACAAGAAGCGGGTGAGTGGCTCTGTCTGTGCTGCTTCCCATCCCATGGCAGTGCCGGTGGTGGAATGGGATGTCAGTGTGCCCAATGTGGAGCCACAGCTGACCAAAAGCGGGATGTGGCAGGCTCTTGCCAGCATGGGAGCAGGATGCTGGATGCCCCCATGGTGCCCATGGAGGGAAGCTCGGCAGGGACCCTATCCCCAACTGCCTGCAGTGCTGTGGTGTGCTGTGGCAGCTTGACCTCAGCTGACTGTGCCCTGCCCAGTGCACGATCCGGGGCTGGGTTTGGCAGCGCACCCACAGCACACGTGCTGGGGTGGGTCAAGCGGGGCCATGGCTCACCCATAGTGCTCCGGCTGGGCTGGGATTTGCTGGCACGCTGCTGGCAGCCACATCTCACCCCAGCAGCACATGCTGTCAGGCAGGCCGGGTGGCTCCACATCACTCCAGGTGCCCGCTCTTGGGCATGCTGGCAGCGCAACCTTGGCCACCCACCATGAGGGGTGGATCATGGTCCAGCCTCTTCCCCAGCTGCTTGCTCGGGACCAGTAAAGGCCAGGGGTGCTACGGGTGGGCAGGGTGCTGGCAGCCTCACACTGCCACACGCCCTGGTCCCACCACTGTGGCAGCTGCTCAGCCCAGACCCTGTAGAGTGAAGGCAGATATGAACTCGTGGTAACCACACTGAGCCCCCCAGGGACACCTCTCCTGAGCACTGGCCCCCTCTGCCCTGCCCCTGGCTCTGCTCCATGCCGTCCCCACCCTGGCTGGGGAGTGACACGGGCTGTTGTCTCCTTCCAGCTCCGAAAGTCCACCCGAGAGGGAGAGCTCTCCAGCCCAAAGTGGGTGAGTCTGCTGGGGAAGGGTGGGGAGGGTTGAAAAGGGGAGCGCAGTGCAGACCCCTGCACTGCGCAGCTTGGGAGAAGGGCGGATGAAAGCCCCAGGGCATGACAAGCCCAAAGGGATGGGATGTCAAGCACTTGGGATGCTGGATTCACCCTTCTGGAAGCACCAATGTGCCAGGTGTGAAGCTTTGGAGTGATAAATGCTGTGGGGAGCATAGGAGCTGCCAGGAAGAGCAGCGGGGGAGCCAGGCATGGACCCTACCCATGAGATGTGCCCACCTGGCTCCTTCACTCCATCTCATGCAGGATGAGGATGTCTGGAGGCCAACAGAGAAATGGTGCAACCAGCTCTTCTGCAACGTGGTGCCCATGCTGCTTGGGGATGAGGAAGAGGAGCCAGGCAGTAGGCAACACTTCGACTTGGACACCTTCCTCTCAGACATCTCTGACACCCTTTTCACCATGACACAGCCACCCAGCGCCCACCAGGCACTCCCTGAGGACGGTAGGTGCCCCAGACCATGCTCTAGCAGGATGTGGAGGAGGAGGACCAGGCAGGCAGCACGCACTACAGCACCTCGCTGCCTCTTGGCTTAGCCCCTGAGAGCTGCCACCTGTGTCCTTTGGGCAGACAGGATCCCCTGGTATCCCTCCTGCCAGGGCGGGAGGAGGGGATGCTCCCATACTGCCCAAACAGCAAACGCTCCGTTTGGGCAGGGTGGGAGCATCCCCTCCTCTGGTGGCTCCCTACAGACCAGCCTGAGCTTTCCCAGGTGGGATGGGCTGAGCTGCCCAGGGAATGCTAACCCCATGAAGGACCTTGCACCAGACCCCAGGGCAGGGCTGCCAGTCCTGGGTAAGCAGCGGGCAGGTCCTGCCTTCCATGGGCACTCTGCTGTCTCTGCCTGGCCAGGTCCCTAGAGCTCCTGCAGCACCAGGCGGGTCCTGTGCCAAGGATCAGCCTTTCCCTGGGGTTCTTGGACACTGGATGAGGTCCCAGAGGTGTTGGTGGGCAGGGTGGTGGGGATGGGATGGCCCTGGGTCTCCACAGGGTGGGCACCCATCTCTCTGCCTGTGCACAGCTGCAGGGCAGGGTGCAGTGATGCAAGGTGATTTTGGGGTGCCAAGGAGGGGTAGCAGCCAGGCAAGTGTGAGGGCAGTGGTGGGAGGAGCCCTGAAGGGGGTTCTTGGGAGTGCAGTGGCTGGCCCTGATGATGCAGCTCTTCCATCTTCCAGCGTATGTTGGGAATGCTGACATGATACAGCCGGACTTGGCACCCCTGCAGCCCAGCCTGGATGATATGGAGATCTCAGGTAAGAGCCAGCCTGGATCCAGTACCACATCCCACACGGCCCAGCGTGCTCTGCACCCCATGGCAGCCCAAAATGGGGGGAGGGGGTCAGAGGGTTGGTCAGGCAGCAGCAGGAGCTGCTGGGGCAACCAGAAAGCACCAGACATCCGCGGGCATGGAACAAGCAGCACGCATGGGCCAGAGTGCTGCAGAGGCTGCAGGGCAGGGGCTTGGCATCCCTGCCTGCACCCAGGGCACAGCCATGGCAGGTCGGGAAGGGCCTGGCCAGGAGCAGTGGGAGGGGATTTCTACAAACAGAGGGTCTTTCCAGGAGTGCCAAACCACCTCGTTTTGGCCACAGACAGAGGAAGGACAATCGTCACCCACAAGAAAGATGAAACCTCTAGAGAGCAGGTTCTGTCCTGCTTTGTCCCCCTCCTCACCCCACTCTCCAGTCAGCCCCAGGCTGAGCAGCCTAGAGGGCTGGCTTGGAGCTGGGACCCTGTACTGGGCTGTGTTACATCCCCTGAGGATAAGTCACTGTCCCTGCCAGGCTGGCCCAGAGACAAACCTGGCACTGGTATCCAGCTGGGGCAAGGGGGCTGCCAAGGGGAATGTTGGGAAGCAGGCAATGGCAGCCTCCTCCCACGGGGCTGCCGGGCATACTGTCATGCAGGCTCTGCATGACATGTCCATGAATGTCTCTGAGTGCCATGGAGTTATCTGGGACATGTCTTCGTCCCACCTGTGCAGTGCAGTGTCCCTATATGCCAGGGCAAGGCACTGCTGGTGCACGCTGCACCGGGGAGCAGCTCTGCCCTCATATGTGCCAGAGCCGGTGGCCTGGGCACACTTTGCAGGCTGGGAGCTGGTGTGGGCTGGTGACTGTAGCCCTCTCAGGTAGCTGGTGGCCTCAGGCAGGACCAGCACCTCTAGACCCCTCTGCGTATCTGTGAGCATCCTGCGAGCTCCACGGCTGTTCTCCACTTCCTTCAGCGGGAGGAAACAAGGGTGCTTGCGCCATAGAGCTGCAGGATGATGCAAGCCCAGATGCCGGGAGGGAGCAGGCTGGGGCACTCTGATGTGCCAGGGCAGGCGGTGGGATGCCCTGGAGATGGATGGGGTGGGACGGCTCTTGCCAGCCCTCCTTGGCTCATTCCCTCCAGAGGTCCCATCAGGGTGAGCCATGCTGGGAAGTGGGTCTGTCCCCACTGCTGGCCCTTTGCCTCCTGTCCCCAGGTGCACCATGTGAACATCAGTTCCTGGGAGGAGGGATAGCTCCAAATGTGTCAAACTGACACTTGACAAGTGTACTTCCCCCAAGAGGTCCTGCATGGCGTTAGAAAGCTGCACCAACCTCTTTCAAGCAGCACCTCACCACAATGGTGTCACAGCAGCAGCCCCAGCACCTCTCTTTGTGGGCCCAGCTGCCATTCATGCTGCTGGCGTGGCACGGCCTCATGCTCAGCACGATGGCAAGGGGCACAGTGGTGCCCATCTGAACCAATAGATTTCTATAAGCAGCCAAGTTGTCTTTTTTTTTCCTGGGGAAAAGGCCTACGTTTTGCTCCAGGGTGTTGGCTGGGAATGGCATGGGTCTTACTGCAAGCTGCTACATTGCAGGAAAACAACCCTTCCTATTCTGCCCATGCCCAGTGGCTCCATACAGGGGGACTGCTGGGGCTGGGGAGGGTCCCAAGCCCAGCTGGGGTCAGGGATGGCATCCCAGATGGGGCTCATTGTCTGCCCAGGCACTGGCTGCTGAGCACGGCTAGAGAGGCTTGTGTGCCCCGGGGCAGGGCAGTACCCTGCAGGGTGCTCAAAGACTGGTGTGTGGGAGTTTTGTCTAGGATGGGGCATTTCCTGGGGTGCTGCATGGAGCTCACCCTGATGACAAGAGGTTACAGTCCCACAACAGCCGAGCGTTGCGTGTGAGCAGCGTGCGCATTGGTGGGTCGCCGTTGTGTGCTGGGCCGTGAGAGCGTGCAGGGTGGAGGTGTAGGAGCAAAGAGGTGTGCACACACCATGTGATGGGCAGCGCCAGGGCTACGTGACCATGGGGCCGTGGGAGGTAGTGGGGAGAGGAGATGGGGGTGCATGCTGGGTGTTGGGTGCTAGAGCTGCGGGTGCCAGCCAAGCCAGTTATGCCCCTAAGGCCACTTTTCTAGCAGGGTGTGTGATGGCTTTTCGTGGCTTGGGGGCAGGGATACCCCCAGCAGCCTCGTGCAGAGCACCGCAGTGCCAGCATGCAGGGTGGGCACTGCAACGGTTGGTGCCCAGCTCCCACAGGGTCACAGGGCTGTCACGATGTCTGGTGGCTGTGGCAGAGCTTGGCGCCTGTCAGTCAGTTCATGCAAACCAATCCCCAAATGAGGAAGCACTTCGTGTCTGCAGTGGGTGCCAGAGCACAGTGTGGGGTGGATGGAGAAGTCCTGATGGCAGAGGCAAGGGAGCAGCCCAGCCCCATGTCCTGCTGGCACCATGCTCCAGGTAGGACCTGTGCTGGGCACCAGGGAGCTGGGGGCTGGGCTGGTTGTCCCAGAGGGTGGCATCACCCTGCTGCACTGCAGGGATCTCCCAGAGCTTGGGGCCAGTGCTGGAGGGTCCTTGGTTTGGGAATGAGCTTTGTAGCCCCAGTCCCATTGGAGAGCAGACCCAGGTTTGAGTGGGATGCCAAAAGTGTGGTGTGCCAACCGCACAGGCTCTTCTCCCTTGAGCAGCAACGTGCCCTGGCCATGCTGCACAGTCTGGGAGCAGGACAGGGTGATGCAACAGTGGAGAGAAGCATGGGCAAGAGCTGTGGGGTGGGGAAGGGGCAGGAGAAAAGGAGGACAGGGCACCCAGGGGCTGCCAGCCACCTTCCATCATTGCAGCACAGCAAGATGCACAAGAGGAATCGAATCTGCAGAGCTGGGCACCAGAAATGACTATAAATACCCACAGAGCTTCAGTGCCAGTGGCAGCGGACAGCCTGGCGTGGGCACAGCGGAGGGCTGGGAGCAGCCTGGAGCTGGGTGCTGCACCCTGGGGAGGCTGAGACCCTGCCTGGCAGCACCATGGCCCACACCAAGTACCGGCTCATGGAGGGGCAGGGGTAGTTCTGCCACGCTCTCAGGCATTCACCGTGTCCTCGGTAGAGGGAAGAGGCAGTCTGAGGGCTGAGTGGGGCAGCTCAGTGGCAGCACTACCCCATCTTGCACCTGTGTTACCCTTGGCTGGCAGCACATGGCACTGCCAGAATCGTCACCGTGCTCAGCCCCATGGCATCCCACTCTGATGACACATTTGTTCCTCTGGTGTAGATTCAAAAGGGTCTCAGGCCTTTGCAGGTCCCAGCCAGGGCACCCTGGGTGCTGGAGCCTGTGCCACAGCCTGGAGGGAGCACAGAGTCCTTGCAGCCCTGGCCAGTGCCCATGCAATGGCTGTACACATAGGGAGGCAGAGTCAGCTGGGCTCTGCTAGCAGCAGCACAGGACCTGGAGGCAGCAATGCTCATGCCAGCCAAGGGGTTGGGAGCATGGCTGGATGCTCCCCAGAGGGGATGTGAGTGCCTGTGTCCCGGGGCGGCTGCTCAGGCACAGAGCCTGTGCCAGGGGCTGTTGATCAGCTGTCTGCAAACCCAGCCAGCGCTCCTGCTCCATCCTATGGGGAAGCGTCCAGCAGCCCCATCCCTGCCATACAGTATTCCTCCACAGGGAAAACCCTCACAGTGGCAATGCCTGAGCCAGCACTGGCACAGGCAGTGGCAACACCAGCACTGAGCCAAGGCATGCATGGGGCTGATGTGCGTGGGGAGCTTGTTTCACAGGGGAGGTGGCTGCCCAAAGTATCAGGCCAACCCTTTGTGCCACAGTGTCTGGGCCTGCGGAAGGAGCAGGGGTGTGGGAAGGGGAGAGGAAGGGAGAGGGAGTCACAGCAAGGTCATGGGGCTTGGCTTCGGGAAGGCCATGGGATGTGGTTAGCCGCAAGCTACACGCACAGCAATGCTGGGGTGGGGAGATGAGCACTCGCTACGACCCCAGGGGACCGAGAGGGGACCATACGTATCCTGTGGCTCAGGGATGCTGTGACTTGCTCCTCCAAGCCCCCCTGCTGTGGCTGCCCCGCAGCCTGGGTGTCATGGTCCCTGCCCCCAGCCCAGGGCTGGTTCAGGAGGAGCAGTACAGCCACACACCCCTCTGGGAGCAGCCCCAGCACTGGAGCACACGGTGTTCAGCTGGGTGTTGGGGAGAGGGATGGGGTCCCCACCCTTGGGTGGTACCCCTGGGCAGGTTTTCCTGTCCCCATGCATGTGGCAAGGCTGGCCCTGGGTGTGTGGGCTGCCTCTTCCCTCCATCCTCCGGCGTTTCATAACCTGGATGCCAAATCTACTGGTGGAGCTGGGAGCTGCCCTGGCCCCACAAGGTGAAGGAGGGACTGGCAAGTCCCTGGCAGTGCCAGTAACGGGATGCAGCTCCCCACAGTGTGCCCCGGGGCTTGTGACACCCTCTCTGGGAAGGCCCCCTCATGCCTGTCACTCGTCTCCACTTGACCCTGCAGATATCTTCACTGGTCACCGGCCACCGCCATTGCAGATGCAACCAAGCTACCAGGAGCCACCCTGCTTCATGCCCATGGCTGAGCCCCTTTTTGGCAGCGCGGGGCCCCTGATGGGCACGAGAGGGCTGCCTGCCAGCCCCGAGGCCCCGCTCCTACCCAGCACCCTCCTCCAGGTGAGCGGGACCCCAGCCCGCGGCCCGTGGCTGCTGGTGCCCCAGCCACTCCCTTTGACCCCCCCGTGTCTCCCACAGCCCAGCAGTGCATCCCAGCTCGGCCTCCACAGCACCTTCTTGGGCTCCGAGATCCCCTCGNCCCCGCATCCCCCCTCTCGGCACCCTGCTTCACCCCCCATGCCCCGGGGTTGGGCTATGCCACAGGCATGGTACCCGCGGGGTACCCTGTCCCGGCCACCCCCCAGCTCCTGCCCCCCGTCCTGCTGGGCGACCCCAGGTTTGCCCTCCCCAAGGGGCTGCCCCAGGGCGGGGGTGGGCGGCAGAAGGCGAAGGCCGGCAGCACCAAGGCGAAGAGGCTGCCGGGACCCCCCACGCCACCCCACCTGGCCATGCCCAACCCCTGCCTCAGCCAGCTGCTGACCACAGGTAACCCCATGGGCTGCGGGGGCGATGCAGGGGTGAGCCAGTGGTGTTGGGGGGATGCTATGGGGGGGATCAGAGGTGGGACCCTGCTTTCTCCCTGGGGTTGGGACATTGGGTGTGCTGGGCAGGGCATGTGCCTGTCCCCATGGCAAAGCAGCACCACACCCAGAAGTGAAGCTGTTCCCCGGGGGAGCCCTCCTTGGCTCCGGCAGCACCGAGAGGGAAATGGGGCCCGGGTGGCCTCAGGGCTTGGCCACGGGCACCACTGCAAAGTCCCTGTGTCCCCTGCCTGGCCTCCACAACCCTCTGTGGATGGACTGAGGGGTCACCGCTGTCCTGCTCAACCCACTGCCTGTGCATGAGACTGGGACAGGTCCCACAGGAGTTGTCGTGTCCAGCCCCATGCTGGGCTAGGGAGGGGCTGGGGGTCTTTGCCTGCACCAAGGCTCCCAAGGATGTCCCCACTGTGGGGAGCAAAGGCACGTCTCTCCAGTGGCCTTCTACCCTTTCCCAGGGCAGACAGGCAAGGAAGGGGCTGCAGCAATGCTGGTGCTGGGGGCTTGGCTGTCCCATGGGGCAGGAAAGGTCACCCGGGCCCCAACACCCCCATGCAGCAGCACCCTTCTGCTCCCTGCCCTCTTGCAGCCAAGCAGGAGCCAGTCTTGGATGCCCCGTGCCCGATGGGAGCAGGACTCATGCCCATGTCCCCTGCCTCCCCGGTAAGCACTCACCTACCCCCCAGGTTGGGTATTGTTCCTCCAGGTCAGGAAGTGCCTTCTCCTGGTTGCTGGGGCAGGTGGGGAGATGGTGCTCTGTTGGGTCACCTTTTGCAGTATGGGGCTGGACAGGCACAGGGCATGTGGACGGGACGCCAAGGTGGCAGGAGTCACCTGAGTGTTTTCTCCTGTAAAAGAAATAGGGCAGAGGTGGGAAACACCCCACTTGCAGGGCCCCTTTCCTGGCGATGCTGCCCTGGGGCGATGGGGCTGGGGCTACCCCTGCAGATGGCAGGATGCCCCGTGGGGATGGGGCTGCGTGTCCACTTCCCTGGTCCCCTCATGGGCATTCAGCTGCCAGTGCCTGGGCACCGCCTGACCAAAGGGGAAGGTCTGGTCCCTGGCATGCCTTGGGTGCTGGCCCCCTGACCTCCCATGTCCTTCTGCCTTCTCCCAGCAGCAGAGCACTGTCCCCGATGTCCCTGCTGCCTTCCTCTCCAGAATGGCCCAGGTGAGCCCAGGACTGGCTCCTGGCTCCAGCCCTTCCCAAGCAGTGCCAGTGCCGGTGCCGCTGGCGGGCACCCAGCCAGGCCCACTGCTGGTCCCCAAGGCAGAGAGGCTGTCCCCCACGTCGGTGTGCGGTGAGTCTGGGGCACCCTGAGGAGCTCCACAGGATGCTGCATTTCCTGCAGGGAGCTTGGACCAAACATTGTGGGAATGTTTCATTTCAGCTTCAATCCTAGCTATTTACGTTTACTCAGCTGAGCATGGATGATTCCTTTCTGTGGGGGAGGGCACAGCCCCTTCACCTGCCTCCTTCTACAGAGGCAAAAGCAGAAACAGGAAAAGACAAAAAGGAGCAAATGTTGGACTGTGGTTTTGAAAACCCAGAGCCTGGTTTTCAAGTGGGAAGCACCCTGCTTTCACCCGCAGAAACCAGAGCGGTGGCTGGAAACCAGGCTCTGGTGTTGCTCCCAGTTTCTGTTTGGTGCTGCAGACTGCAGCCTTGCTGCTCTTGGGACTCTCTCCTGGTGATTTCCACCCTAAGAAACATCAGGAATTTAAAGTGTCACATCCCAAATGTTCCCATTTCTGAGCAGTTGTAAAATGAGTGGGATTTGGGATAAGACAAAGCGGTAAGATGTGGTCAGATGCTGGACCAGAGCATCTGTTTCAGCTGAGTGGGGTGGGTGGCCCAGGCCAGCATAGTGCTGCAGGCTGCTCCTCTCTGCCCGTCCCAGCGCAGGACCCTGGTGTCAGCCCTTCATGAGGGGTTGCTGCTGCTGCTGCTGCCCCTTCTCCCCAGAGCATCACCTTTCCTCTTCCAGGCAGTGACTGGCCCAAGCCTGGCCGGGCTTCCCCAAGACCTGCTGTGAGGCTGGGTGCTGGCATCCCCCTGCACCACCCTGTGTCCCATCAGGGCAGGCCTGAGTCCAGCAAGGTACAGCAGGAGCAAACGCTGCCTTCGCTATGGGGGCACCATCTCCATATGCACCCACCTTTCCTGCTGCTCCCCAAACTCCCCTCCCACATCTTGCTGCAAGCTTTGGGCCAGCCTGTCCCTGATGGGGCAGGTGGCCCAGGGCTGTCCCCAGTGCCAGGAGGTGCCTGACAGCGCTCGCCCACAGATGGAGAGCCGCCGCATCACGCACATCTCTGCTGAGCAGAAGAGACGCTTCAACATCAAGCTGGGCTTCGACACGCTGCACAGCCTGGTGAGCACGCTGAGTGCCCAGCCCAGCATCAAGGTGAGCACCCAGGGCTGCGTGGACCAGCCCTGAGCACACAGGGACATGGTGCGTCAAGCTGGGGATGCTGCGTCCTTGGTCTGGGGCTCTATGCCTGAGGCTCCTGCCCTGCACCCTAGCCCGCGGGGCAGGAGGCTGCAAGCCAACACCAGGCACAGAGACTCGCATGGTGCAGCCCTGCCAGGGTGGTCTGGAACCTGGAGCCTGTGGCAGAAGCTGCCAAGGCTCGGCAGCAGGGAATATGGCACCTCACACTGCCAGCCCCACTGCATGAAGTGCTGGGGGTCCCATGCCCTGCCCACCCTGGGGGCTCCCTTCACTGTCTCACCTTGTGGCCCCACAGGTCAGCAAGGCCACCACCTTGCAGAAGACAGCTGAGTACATCTGCAAGCTGCAGCAGGAGCGGGCAGCCCTGCAGGATGAGGCACAGCGGCTGCGGGAGCAGATCAAGGAGCTCAATGGCTCCATCAAGTAAGTGGGGCATGGCTCAGGGAGGCAGGAGGGAGCCACTGCCTGCATTGGGGTAGCCAGGCAGGACAAGTGGCAGCACCAGGGAGGCAGCAGGACACAGCAGGTCTTCCTAGCACCTCCCAGGACCTGCATTTGACTCTATCCCCCCTCAAACCCTAGGTTTTTTTGGGGGGAATGCTCAAGAGGCAGTGCTGTGTGGGACCAGAGCATAGGGCCATGCCCCGCAGCTGCCCTGGGAGGGGAACACAGCCTGGCCTGCTGATTGCCGAGGCCCTGCCAGAGCATATCCCCATGGGGCAGCCCCCGCAGCTCCCAGCCTCCTGAACATGGACCCACAGCGCTGCTTGTGCCCCACAGCCTGTGCCAGGAGCAGCTGCCGGCCACGGGGGTGCCCATCACACGCCAGCGCTTTGACCAGATGCGCAGCATGTTCGACGAGTATGTCCGCTCCTCCACACTGCAGAACTGGAAGTTCTGGATCGTATCCTTTGGGGCCAGTGCCTGCTGCTTGCTCTCTCCACCGAACACCAGGTCCTCTGGTTCACCTGCTACTCCTGGGTCTTTGGGGTCCCTCTGGCTTGAGAGGCTCTGGAGACCACAGGGAGATGTTTCCCAGTCAAGGGCACACGGTGGGAACACGCTGAGATGCCATGGTTAGGAGGAAGCTTCTGTTACAAGGGAGCAAGCGGAGTAGGAGTAAACGGTCGGTCCTCGGGGAGAAGGAAAGTCACTGACGGAGCTGAGCTCATGCAGGATGACATGGGAACTGGCTCTGAGAGGCAGCAGCCATCAACTAGAGATTAGGAAAGGTCCAGACACAAAGCTGGGGACATGACAGCTTGGCCTTCGTGGCCACATGGCATACCCTGGAAACCCAGGTGTGACTGTGCCTGGGACACAAGTCTGGGCTTCACATAGTGGAGAGGATGGAGGGGACCAAGGGCCAGGGAATGGGTGGTCAAAGGGCTGGGCCTGCTTCTCTGTGAGCAGGGAGGGATTAGAGACACTGGGACCATCAAGCCTGTAGAGACTGTGAGGTTTACAAAATCCCAAAGGGCAAAGCGATGGGCAGGCCTTGCTGCCCACAGTCCACTCCAGTGCAGGCAAGGCAAGAGTTTGCTGCTGACCGTTTGGGAGCACTGTGGAGCTCCTTCCGCAGGACGCTGCATGTACTAAAGCCAACACGGGCTTCCGGACATGCTCGCGGTGGAGGCATCTGCTGTGGATTACTACATGCACAATGTCACCAGTCCCCAGCAGTAGTCCCTGCAGACTAGGAGCACCAGGGGAGCACACTGGACACACTGGTGTCCTGCCCTGCTCCTGGGTACTTCAGAAGGCACTGTGCTAGCTGGCTTTATTTTTTTCTTTTTTCTTTTTTAGGAAAAATTTCTTTACCGAAAGAGTGGTGAGGCATTGGAACAGGCTGCCCAGGGAGGTGGTAGAGTCACCATCCCAGGAGGTGTTCAAAAAACGTGTGGATGTGACGCTCCAGGACATGGTTTAGTAGACATGGTGTTTTGGGTTGATGGGTGGACTAGATGATCTCAGAGGTCTTTTCCAACCTTAATAATTCTATGATTCTTGATCTGCCCTGGAAGAGTTGTCTTGTGTCTAAACGACCATTTCTGGCAGCCCCAGTCGTGACAGGGTTATGCAGCTCTCCCACTGCCTGCCCCATGTGACACTCGTGCCCCTGTCACCCCAGCAGTATGGGCTGGTGCCCAGCATGGTGCTGCACTGGGGAAGGCACCCAGCAGGCCTGGTCCACAAGTGGGTAGGGAGGTTTGTCCTGCTGCCTGTAGGATGGTGCTGTCCACACCTGGTGGGTGGGAGACCATGGCCTTGGCAAGGCTGGTCCTTAACTCCTGTGCTCCCATCAGTTCAGTATCATTATCCGGCCCCTCTTTGAATCTTTCAACAGCATGGTCTCCACGGCCAGCATGGAGAGCCTCACCCAGACGTCTCTTGCCTGGCTGGACCAGCACTGCTCCCTCCCAGCGCTTCGGCCGAGTAGGTGGCCCTGCTCCCGTCCCTGGCACCTTGAAAAAGCCAGGCTGGCCTGCTGGCACGGACTGACAGAAAAGCAGAGGGGAAAAGGATGGGGACATCCTGGAGGGCTGGAGGGCCGGCACTGCACCATGCTTCTGCCACATGGGAGGGAATCACCCACGGGACATCCTGCAGCTGCATGCTTGGTGCTTTTCCATGCTCCTTTCACACCCATGCTCCAGCTGAGCTGGCTACTGCTGCCCTAACCCTAGAGCCGGTGTCCTGGCTTGGCAGGGCTCAGCCCTTCCCACAGCCCCACAGGGTGGGTGTCCCTTTGTCGCTTCTGCTGGAAGCTGTGGCAGAGAGCTGTGGTGCCGTTCCAGGGGCCATGGCAGGGCTGAAGCGGAGATGGGAAGCGCATCTCCCCCAGGATGGGTTAACTCAGGCCCCTTCCAGCCCCCAAGGCACGGGGGGGCATCTGACATGTCCCACATCTCCCTGCAGCCGTCCTGAGCTCCCTCCGGCAGCTGAGCATTTCCACCTCCATCCTGAGCGACCCGGCCTGCATCCCGGAGCAGGCGACGCAGGCAGTGGCAGGGATGGGCCGTGGCGGCGGCTCCTCCTAGCTGCTCCCGGAGGGCCTTTCCCAGCCTTGCCACGACCCTCGGTGCCGCCAGACGAGCGCCCACCAACGCCAACAAGGAGCCCCCGGCAGGGCCGCGGGACCCGCACGGCTGGAGCACGGCGCAGCGCGGCCGGCAGCAGCCTGGGGCCGTGGGGCTCCCTCTCCCGCGGGCACCGGCCCG
>VZTL01006049.1:0-20610 GCA_013400535.1 Scopus umbretta | reverse complement strand
TTAACTTTAAGCACAACTTAAAACCAACCCAATTGAGAATGAGGTACAAGCCTATGTTTAAATTAACCACATGCATAAATGTTACTGAAGTCAGCCTAAGAGGCTCTTCAAATGCTTTAAAGAATGATCAAAACAGAGCATAAAAAAATACACGTTTCATTCTGTTCATCTGTGCAGTATCTGACAACAGAAATTAGATATGCTCATGAAGTTAAGGATATTTCAGTTTTCTTAAATATCTCCAACTATAATTGCTAAAATTTTTTTTAGTGAGGACACATTTCAAGAATTCTAACTTTGATCTACAGATTTTATCTATATTTTTAGAAGAAAGAATAAGGCTAATGAGATCCACAGTTATCTGTACTCAATAAATATATGGTTATAATGCACCCTTACGTGACCTTTACCTGTTTCTACATCTGTTAAATGCAACATGGAATCAAAGCCCCCACTGAGGATCCTTCTTCCACAAGACGACCACCGGGCAGTTCGAACAGCACAGGAGTGACAGGAATATGTTTTTAAACAGCAGCCTGTATCTACAGCATCCCATACCTTAAAAAGAAGCATAAGGATAACTTTATAAAGAATCATGGTATTTTTTCCAATGTGCTGATAAGTAGCTACAGCAAATCATTGTGGCTGAGAAAGCTTTGCATTCCGAAGTTGTATCTGCTAAGCTGTAAAGGTCTGTTTAAAATAATTGCACAATCAATTAGAATTACGGCACTTAATTAACAAGGCACAAATCAGTAATACATTTTTATGACTTGTATTATTTCTTGAAATGTCTACATTGCTCTCAATGGCAACTCATGTTACACTTTCCCATTCATAATGGTGTCCTACCTCTGTGCAGGGATGTATCCAAATACGTTTTGCCTTTAAATCATTTTTCTTCCAAATTTTTGTCTCTATCATATCTTGCTTTACATTGAGTAAGAGGAATCCTAGCAGATTACAGCTTTCACATCTGCCTATAGATAGGCAATCATCACATTTCTCACTCTATAATTTTAAGTAGACTTTTACCTTTACTTAACAGTGAGGAGGCAGATAAGAATATCATCATGCATCTACATGGAGATTTCTAAGGACTGGTCAAGTCCTCTCATTTTTTCAGTTTCTTCTGGACAGAATCAGGTTGATGCTGAGAACTTCTGAAAATCCTATTCTACTAGTTATCCAATTTTTTAAAGTATATAACAGCTAATATTTTCAGAACATAAATAGTCCCGCTTATATATTTAAAATACTTTTTAAAGATAAAGGCAGTTGTTTCTAAATTATATATTTTAGAAAATAGAACTAGTCTGAATTATAATTTGAGTTACCAAATATAGTTCACAATAATCAAAAGCACATCCTTTTCATAGTGCTCTTTTTGTCACAGTTTTAAGATAAAATTAGAAGATTAGTAACAAACAATCCATATAAAGATCCAGTACGCTCACTTTCGTGAGAGAAAGCTAAATATCAAAACTATTTTCCCTATGAATATTCTGCTTCAGTAAAAGCTAGATTATAGAATCTTATGATTGTACAATACAATAGAATACCTGTTGAGTTGTCTAATGAAAACGATACCAAATACTGTAACCATACCAGTAAATCCTACGTTTTATTACTTCTAATATTAGTAGTACAAATAAATCAACACTTTGACAGTGCTTCATGATAGGTTTATTGCAGTTTCAGTAAACCCAAAGCAGATTATTGCTTTAAACTCACCATTTTACCTCATGGTACTTCTCTTTGAGAGGATGAAAACAATCCTGCCTATGGGCTTAGAAGGTTATTCTGAATTTTGTCTATTCTAATTAATTTCTAAATTCTAAGATTGCTTATATAATGGTGGGAACAAACTAAACAACATAATACAGAAAAATGACTTTGTTTAAAGCGAGAACAAATTCAACCTTCGTGTATGTTGACACAAGACCACTGAAGTTAGTACCAAAATAAAATTGACTGCATGTTTCTGCATTTTAATGGATGTTAAAAACAAAAACAACTAAGTAAATCAGAAAACATAAGTAGATATTTCTTCTTGAGGCAACAGCACAATTCACAATACAGGAGAATGTAAAGGGGGAGAAAAAATCAAGACTTTTGGTAATGTATTTTTATTTTCAATTATATTTTCTTCTTATTGGACAGAAAGGACTCACTGACAATATCATTATTACATAGTCCATACTCAGAAGACAACATTCCATTACAGTAAATTATTTCATCAAAGTGTCTTCTAGCATGGAGCGTGGTTCTGCAATGCAAAGCAACCAATTATCATTAATTACTAGAACAGTCAGTTAAGACTGGAACCATGACGGCCATACCATAAGTATTCTACCCTATCCACAAGAAAAGAAAACAGGAAAATTTTAATATTATACTGCTTTTGTAAGTAAGTTTCTCTGCTTTAATGAGTTTTAATGATCATTTCAAGCTTCACAGTATTAAAAAGGGTTAATCGTGTCTTGGAGGGCTTTTAATATGAGAAAGCTAATGAATGAATCAAGATGAAAGGCAAAACAGGTGGTACATGCCTCAGATATTTTTCTGTCATGTTTTAGTGATTAAGTATGAAAACTCAATTTTCACAAGAAGGATGAAGTAAAGCAAGTTCAACAGCACTTCTGAGTTCCTGCTTGATTAAAAAAGAGCTGTATAAATGGAAAAAGCACACCCCCAAAGCTGCACATTTCCCTCCATTATGTGAAACGGAACAAACGATCAACTCTTGTGGATGAGACCACTGACCACACACAAGGGACAAGTTACTGAATACCTTTTTCCTCAGGTAATGGTGGTGCTGCAATGCCTTCTGGAATTAGAGACATGTAGGCAAACCAGTCTTGACTGAGGAAATTCACTTAGTTGATTGCCAATTAACGTAAATTTTTAATTACAGATTCAAGTATTAAGGAAAAAAGACTGAGAGTTAAATGATCACTTAGGGAAGCACCTTCCCCCGCCAGGCCCCACTTCAGTCCAGCACGTCTCTT
Source organism: Scopus umbretta (assembly GCA_013400535.1). Taxonomy (NCBI): domain Eukaryota; kingdom Metazoa; phylum Chordata; class Aves; order Pelecaniformes; family Scopidae; genus Scopus; species Scopus umbretta. The sequence goes on along the minus strand of VZTL01006049.1, from coordinate 17,599 downwards.
CCCCTATTCCTACCCCAGCTTCCCCTGTTTTCACCAGGAGTTACACTCGGTCCCTTCCACATCCCTTTGGTGAGACAACAGCCATCGCAGGAGGCTGGGGTCAGGGCCTAGAGGCTTCTTGTTGCCTCTCCTTGCGTCTTACTCTTTTTGTCCCCTGCTCTTTGCCTCGTACTGCTTCTCTGCTCCTTCTTTCCAGATTTACAACTCTTCCCTTATCTCCTCCCATTGCCTTCTATGTATCCTCACACTCATCCTCACGTTTGTGTCCTCTGCCCTCAGCAGCTTCTCCTTTTCTTCAATATGGTGAACAGAGGCCCCACATGCTGGTCTGAAGTTCTGGCCCACCATGAGTTGTTTTCATCCATTTCAGAGTGAGCTGAAACTAGCTGTAGGAGCACAGAGCAGCTCACGACCTCCCCATGCAGGGGAACCCTGCAGCCCCTGCTACCATATCCTACAGTTTATGCCCAATACAAGCAGTCAGTTCAGACAGAAAGTTAGGACAGAACTCCATCAAGATATGGTCCAATGCACATTCTCTGGAGCCCACAAATGTGCTTTTAAATAATGCTGAGAGGTGTCACTTCTCCTGTGGCTTCACAGCTTAATGGATAGAGAAGTCAAACAAGACAGCAGAGGAGGATGGCAGACCCTGTCTTGCTGTGCAGTGGTAATGCTCTGCAAGCTTCATCCAGAAGCATTCAATCCTAGGTATGGTTCCATATGACATGCCTGGGATTTTCCTTCAAGCCTCACATCTGCTGAATTTAGCTCAGTGTAGCTTTGATACATTAGTGTGTGCCCTGTGCAAGGAGGATACTGTGCAGTGCATCCCCAGAACAATTTCAGAGTTTTAAGTTTCAATATTGATCTTCCACAGGAAAAGGGAAGCTCCACCTGCTATTTGCAAGAAGCGGTATTTGATATTTACAGTTAGCTCTTCAGCTGTCACTTAAGAGATGCAGCCATGTCCACAGAAAGTCATATAAAGGTGAGCCATTGCATATCAAGAAACAGAAATGGATGTGTGAAACCCAAAACAAGGCAAATAAAGGAAAAGCTATGCACCTTCTGTAGAAGTAAGAAATTATGAAAAGGTGGGAGCTATGAATGCTCAGCTGTAACAGAACATGTCTGTCCCAAGTGGCAAACACTGTTCTGTCTCTAGAAGTGACAGAGATGTCAACCATGTTGCACCCACAAATGCAGAATCTACTGTTTTTTGTTACCAAGGACAGGTGTTTCTATCCCATCAAAGGATCATCACAAAGCCACCATGAGTATGCATTTTCTTAGAGAGCCTCTTATGTAGTTTCCCATCCCTGTGGTATGGCATTTCTACTGCTTAATCATAGTAAGGGGAAAATGTGGCTAGAGGGAGAGTTCGAACATACTCCATCCAAAGCTTCAGATGAATGTCTACTCAGTAGTTGGTGCACACTCTGTATAGGCAGCCACTGTCATTAAAAAGAGGAAGGGGGTTGCAAAGGGATGAGTCCTTTCCATGTGAGTTTGCCTCTCTCTGCCAAACACTCAGATGCCAGATTAACAGATTCTCCAGGATGAAAGGCATTTCAGGGTCTTTCTTTCAACTGAGATAGTGAAGTGCTTCAAGAATAACTTGTGTGGAAATTATTTTTCTCTAGTCTGTCTTTCTTCACTTTTTCCATATGGTGGATATGCTGGCTCAAACTGGGACAGAACAATAAGCCTGAAAGAATGCATAGGCATAACCAGCAGAGTTGATGAAATAACTTGCATGCCCAAACAGCATCCAACATGATGTCTGAACCCAGAAGCATGTTCTCTAAATTACCACAGTAAATAATAAACAAACAGACACTAATCAACTGGTTTAGAGCATGGCAATTCTGCAAGGAATACAGAACTAGGTTACAATATAGCCACTGGACTTCAGCCTCAAAAGAAAATTATTTTCAGGGCCTGGTACAAACCAGGGGACAGGAGAGTCCCCTAGGAAGTAGGACCATTAAAACCTTCCTATTTCAAGTGAGTGAAGTTGTTGACCATGCCTTCTCTGCCAAAAAGTAACATGATTTACGGACTCTTACAGAAGAAGATCCCCAACTCACTTTTCTCAATGGCATCTAGATATGACCTCAGAAAAAGGATTTCTACCCAAGAACAGCCTAAGGCTGAAGGCAAAGGCAGCAACGGTATTACTTAAAAATTCATGGTTGTAACAACTACAGTTTTAATTTCAAACTAAGTGTTTTTAAGAAATTTACTGTCTTAGAACTATTTAGAAAGATGTATTTTAAATACCAAAGGCTGCTAACTTTAAGCATACCTAATAATGAATACCTTTAAAATAAAGGTTTATAAAATAAACTCATAGTTCTACATGGAATAAATGCTTACATATTTAGTATATAATAAATTACTCAGGCAGGGGGAGCAGTTCAATAAAAAATAAACATGCTGAGATATATATCTTCCTTCACAGGCATTTAAACATATGTATCAAGTATTATAGGACTAGACACTATCATGTGTCTGTCTGAAAGGAGGAAAGATTTATATTCAATTACTTTTACCAAGGGATCAACTGTTTTAAGTGTTGTTGCTTGACTTCAAAACGCAGATCTTACAGATACTCAGTATTATTTCTAGATGAAATACTAAATTCTCATTAAACCTGAGGTTGTTCATTTATCTTGTGATGTCAGAAGTGATTTTAATTGCTCAGTTAAAAAGTTAGAAGCACACATTTCAGCCTGCTACTCTGAAAATACTGCTTATTGCTACACATTCAAGCAATGTTTTACATTACAAAACAGTAATCAGTCCATCCTTTTGCTTTACAAAGAAACCTGAAAACAATAAAATATGCAACTGTTATTAGGAAAAATGGCACCTATTACTGTATCATCTCCCCTAAATCTACCATTATAAACTAATGAATTCTCCAGTATTTGAAAGAAATAAACAGCCAAGACTCAAAGCTTTGAAATTCAGTAGCAATTTTCAAGTATTTTCTTCAATGCCTTTCTGGCATTAAGGTATGAACACTTTAATTGCATTTTTTCCAATTTTATTAAAATTGGTTTTAATGTGTCAAGCTGGTTCATATTTCACCACTAGTTCTTACTCTTCTGTACTTCACTATTTCTAATATTGCTTTTCCATTTCTTTTCCATCAACTGCTTTCATTTCATTTTCCTATAGAAAGTGTGGTGATTACATAGTTATCTGCTAGGATTAATATATGGCGCTAAAATGGCAGGTACAAACAGTCATGTGACAAAATTATACTCGGGATTTCTTTACAAAAGCAATTTGCTTTTTACTTTCTCCAAGGCATATTGTAATTCAATTGCTCTTTCACATTCTTCATTACATTAGGAAATAAAGGCTTTAGAAGTTGCTTGCTTTCCTGTATAGCTTAGGAACATTGTGAAAATACCGCAACCAGCATTTTAGGTAACATAGAATCATAGAATTATTAAGGTTGGAAAAGACCTCTGGGATCATCTAGTCCAACCATCAACCCAACACCACCATACCTACTAAACTATGTCCTGGAGTGTCACATCCACATGTTTTTTTAACACCTCCAGGGATAGGGACTCCACCACCTCCCTGGGCAGCCTGTTCCAATGCCTCACCACTCTTTCAGTAAAGAATTTTTTCCTAATATCTAATCTAAACCTCCCCTGGCACAACCTGAGACCATTACCCCTCGTCCTATCGCTGGTTACTTGGGCAAAGAGACCAACACCCTCCTCACTACAGCCTCCTTTCAGGAAGTTGTAGAGAGTGATAAGGTTTCCCCTCAGCCTCCTCTTCTCTAAACTAAACAACCCTAGTTTCCTCAGCCACTCTTCATAAGGCTTGTTCTCCAGGCCCTTCAGCAACTTCATTGCCCTTCTCTGGACAAGCTCCAGCACCTCAATGTCCTTCTTGTAGTGAGGGGCCCAAAACTGAACACAGTATTTGAGGTGCGGCCTCACCCGTGCCGAGTACAGGGGCACGATAGCTTCCCTAATCAGACCTCCTCACCCTCAAGATCAAAAGTTCCCAAATCAGGTAAGCAACTAAACAATACAACAGATGAGATTTATTATAAATGACATGTTTCCAGATCCTATTTTCTGACTGAAAGCTTTCAGGAAAACAGCCCCTGAAAATAAAGCACTTTGGGTTGAAGATAATAAAAACTCTCTTGGTAAGTCACAAAAGAAAGCAGGAGAGGATAAACATTTGACACTCGAGTAAGCAGCAACCACAGAAGAACGTTCAGGGGTCTGCTAGGCTATCAACCAGCTCATAGAACACAGAATAAAGGCTTTTATCTTACTGACCATCCAAATTAGGCATTCATTCCTAGAAAAAAGTCACAGCAACATAATCAGAGTAACCAAATTAATGTGAGAACTCATCTAGAATATGAAGACTGATAAATTAGGAATTGAGCACGTCTATTCCATTGTCATTCTATGATTATCTATAATGCACTTGTCTCCAAGCAAATTAGATTGCAGAAAAGAAAACATAGCAGTCTTACTTTCAGAAAAATAAAGGTACATCTATTCAAACAGACTGTCACTAATTGCACAGTGAACCCAAGAACAATGATTCAATTGTGGTAAATTAGAGGTTGGAAGCAAGTATCAGGAATTAAGTTGTATGCATTTTGAATTTGCATGCATAAAGGAACTACAGCAGAGCCAACCAAGAATACTAAACAAGAAATTAATTTCTGGAGCATGCATAACAAAATTAAAAACTTTTTTAACAGATCGATTCAAGTTAATTGCAACATAACATCCATACTAAAATAACAGAAGTCTTCCCCCTCCACTTAATCATGTTGTGCCATTCTTCTGTAATTACCAACTTCCTCTGTCAATGGTTCCTACTATGTGAGCAACAGCAAGAAATCGTTTCCGACTCCTCGATTAATCTAAATACAAAGGTGACATTTAAGAAACAGCCCTGTTCAAGGATAGTATTGAGTTACAGGAAGCATGAAGAATTACTATGCTTCGACTACAACATATGCTGCTCCCTTCCAAAGCATGCTGAGGTTGCTCCACAGACTTGTGAAGCCAGAGAGACATAACACTCTCCCTTCCATTTTTGGAATAACATTGCTCTCTGGCGTGCCTCAAGGGGAAAAAAAAAACTTGATTTTTTTTTCTTTTTTTTCTTTTTTTAACTGCAGAACTGAATTTCTCTCTGAAATTTGAACATGTCATACCTGCTAACATGCATAGATTCAAGAGAATGGTACTCCCTGAACAATACTGCTTTTCTGTTCTCATCAACATCTAAATACTGTAATTTTTAATAAATACAGTAAAGAAGGAAGCCCCACACTATCTACAGAAAAATCATGTATTTTCTAGTTTGCATAGCAGGCTCAGAACTGTAGTTTAAAAGGTTCTTCAAAAGACAATGGGCCAGAGGACAGTAGTCCCACAGAAAAATTACAAAAAAGTATTTGCTGATGCTGCTGCTTCTTCAGATTCCCCACTTGGATGAGGATGAGAAACACTGCAAGAGTTAGAAGTTCCCCTTGGGTATCTGTAACCAACAGCAGTATGGATAAGAAGTCACTCACATGCACAGGTACATTCTTTTGTTCATAGAACTGAGGCAAGGGAAAGCCAGGAAAAAAAACAACAAATAGCTAAAAAACAAGAAGTAGCCAAGCATTAGAGTTGGCAGGTGTGTCTAAGCCTTTCCAAGCCACTGTGTGATTGAAAAAAATCTGATCTTGAATGGGCATGTAATGCAATATGTATAAATTCCTAAACTACCGGAAGATTTAGAATGTTTCATTGTTGTTTCAATTAATGTCGTCTTAAAATATTACAGTTTTAGTAGAAGGTAAAATTTCTTGAAAGGAGAATTAAAAATGGATCACTGTCTGTGCACTCTTTTGTCTAACCATGTAGTTAAACTGTGTGAAAACTAAGAGCTGAGGTCCAGGAAAAACTACAAGCTAAGGTCTAGCTTAGTGTATAACCTGTAAGTGTTAATAGACTTATTTTCATACAATTATGAAGGATGTAAATAGATGTTCAGATTGTTCAGACTATGACTGATGACATTTTGGGCATACCAGCTTAATCTGTAAACCAAGTAGCCCAAAAGAGTTTTTCAGCAGGATTCTGTAAAGCTAGATAAAGCTAACGCATTCTCAGATGTGTTGAACACTTGCCCCAGGAATGTTTAAAAGTGTGCTAGGGAACATATTTTAAATGACATCCATCTTCCTAATCTAGGCACAGTGTAAGAAGTATACATCAACGCTGTCATTTGAACAAGCACATACAGATTTCCACTAGGTTTCTTCTTGCAGCAGATGTAACTCAAAACACTACTATCTTACTAACCCAAAGCATAGGACTAGTGACTGATAAAAAAGAGCCAACTTTATTATCGCTTTAATATCTGAATAAGAGTTTGTATTTGGATAGTTTATTACTAGACTACCCTCACTACTGGAGAAACAAGGAGAATGGAAAGTAGCAAAATATAATAAATTCAATTAGCTGAGACAGCCAGCATAAGGTCTCACTTAATTTTTTTTTCCACCAAAAATTTTAATATTAACATGTTCCAAGTACATTTATCAAACCAGTGAGGTGGAAAATCTTCCCTTTAAGAAAAAAAAAAAAATATCAGTACATTAGATCTTAAGATAGCACTTATTTTATATGGGGCTTTATTCAGGCAGAAGCATTGTAAGTTATAATACTAGTAGCATACTGGTAACCAACTAGAAACTAGTCAGTGGTATGAAAACTGATTTGCAAATATGTCAGCAAGCTTTAATCCTGGTGAATCCAGCAAAGACTGAGTTAAGTACAAGCACTACATTTAGCTTCTGAAGGCAGCACTAACATAATAAGCATGCCTATGAAATATATTTCCAATTATTCTGTGTGTTTTATTTTAATCTCCCTTCCCATAGAAACTCAGCAGCCCTTTCCCCAAGGAACGCTCCATAATTGTTAATTGTGAAGCTTCATTGGGGTGGTTTTGCCATTAACAGGAAAATAAAAACCTAATCAAAAGTGTACTTTGAGCTGCCAGCATCCTAAAAGATGATTTTAAGAAAACACTAATAGACTAACATAAAACATTGACATTTTCAGCTGGCAAAGGGAGAGACAAGGTAAGTAAAGTAAGAGTTCTGTAAAAAGAAAACAAAACCCCCACACCACTATAGCAAGACCTATCCAACTGATTGTACACAGTAAGGGAATGTTCTTGGTAAAGCTTTAATACCNCGGGCTGGGCATCGGTCAGCGGGTGGGGAGTGCTTGCATTGTGCTTTTATTTTTATGTGTATTTTTATCATTGCTGTTATTATTATTATTTTCTTTGTCTCTGCTACCCTATTAAACTGCCTTTACCTCAGCCCACACGTTTTACTTTTTTTTCCCCGCGGTTCTGTCCCCCATCCCACCAGGGAGGGGGAGGGGGAGCGAGTGGCTGTGTGGTGCTTAGTTGCTGACTGGGGTTAAACCACAACACTTAACCTAAGCTTGCTTGTCAGCCATCTACTCTTAGAAATACACCTAATGATTCCATACTTCAAAAGATAACTTGCAGCACTACCCAAATCTAATCAGCCAATCAAAACTAAAAACTTAAATAATTTTAAAGTATACAAATCGGCTGGGTTTTTGCCAATATAAATAATTAACATAGCCTCCATGGGAGCCTTTCAAGTCAAAGCTGGCAAATGGAACTCTTAAGAAAGATGTAAATTATAAAAAANAAACTTTATAAAAAATTAAAAAATAAAAAAAAAAAAAAAAAAAAAAAAAAAAGGGAGTAATGGTAAGAGACTGAACAAGACTGATATAAACATTTCATAGACATTTCTATTAGAGAATTTATAAATTACATATTGCCATTGTATCAACAGGTAAAAGTTTTACCCCTCCTGCTTTATTTTTCTCAGGACATACCAATCTCACTTGCAAATAATTTTTTTTCCCCATCCCCTTGATTTGGAAACGGAAAATATAAAGAAAACATGGACACTAGTGAATTCCTATTTCTTGGATGTTGTTTCTGTCTGGAATTACAAAAAGACAGACAAGATGGATAGCTGGGACAAGACATTATTTCCATTTCATGGTTTTCAATATTCTTCCCCTGTTAATTAGATGCAGTTTCTGGACAAACAAGCTCAATCCTCCAGTGTTTCACAAGCCTCTCAGAGGAAGGCCTTCGCTTTCACTTGTTTGGATAGCACATACACACACATTTCACATCCACATGAAACGTTGCTAAACATCGACAAGTAACACACGCATGGATGTCACAACATGAAATATTAGAATATTAATAACATATTTAATTGCTTCATTAAAGTAAATAAATGCTAGAGTATTACATAATTATTCAGAAACAGGCCCTGCTGCCTTTATAAACTGAAGCCACAGATTAGAAATAGTTTATTTTTAAAGGATGTTTACCCAAAATTAACATCTCTGTGATAAGAACTGAAATAAAACCAACTCGCCCCATTTCTATACTGAGCATGACACCATACGGTATGGAATATGAACAGGGTGAAATCTTGGCCTGCCAGATCATTTACATGAAAACACAGTTAAAAGTTTCAAACTTATTCAACAGCAGTTATATTTGAGTGCTTTCATGACACAGCAACTCATTGTAAAATTTTCTTTTTATTATGGCGTATCTGTAGATGTGCCTGTTGAGCTGAAGTCATGCCAGATTTATAGTGACCTATTTCCATTCAACACCTGGGCTTTACAAAAATAACAAAGCTGAACAGGCACTTTCTTTCAGGCTATTTGCACAGAATAACATAAGCACTGGATACGTAATAATCTACTTCCTCATAACACCTAGCTTCCAAGTCACACATACACATGAGATAAAGAGTGTACCATGAGAAATCCTCCTCTTGGACAGCAAATCAATTGAATATACACATTGTTATTTTGCCACATAGATAAAGTTTTACGAAAACCAGTTACTACCTTGTTATTGGTGAGACAGACAAAATATTTAGGGGTGGAAGATATACCTAATACAACAATTAAAAAAAAAACACTAATACTTCATTTATTTGACAGAATGGTAACATAGAGGGTTTGTTATTTTCAACAAACCAATGACAAAATTAAGGAGACTTTAAATTGTGCTGCTACAGTTCATTATAAAGTGCAATTATGAGAAGGTAAAACTATTTCAGTGCAAGTCCTCAGAGAGGCCATTAAGGTGCCATTAAAAGACCATTATAATGTTTAACTTCAACAGCAAAGCTACTTCATTACAAGTCATACCACCATTTTGAAGAGAGGAATGCAGTTCTCACCAAAAAGAGGTATTCTAATTCAAAATAAAGGCATCAGCCTCATTTTGGCTCTTTTATTTGCAATTTTAAAGTTTGTTAACCTTCTGCTTGCTTATGTAAGAATTAAGACCCAAGTGGTCCAATTTTCAGAGGTGTTGGCACTTACAAGAGTCATTAATGCTAATGGAAGTTGAGGGTCGGGGGTTAATAAACTTTAAGCTTTAGATTTGAGTTTGAAAATTTGGACTTTAATCTCTCAATGTTATAGCATCTACTATAACTTACTCTCCTAACTGAAGGAATATTAACACCGCTATTAATTTCTGATTAAGCAATTAGCAGTTTCATACCTATACTGTGTAAGCATGCAGTTGAGAACAATCAGACAATATATTTATGACCACCCGATAAGCATTTGGGTCTGGAAAAATATTGCAAAATGACTTTTACATTTGTTACATACATAGCGAAAATAGCTTCTCTTTCAGTCAAGAGATTCTCTAACCTTTCCTTCACTTTTCGCCAGAAAGATCATTTCCCTCAAAATCAGAGTAAGTCAACCCTGCAGAAAGTTTGGGTTATTTCAGATGCAGTTACAAGGCTAACCTAGCAGTCATTCCAACGTGCCTCTGCCACAGTGAAGCAAATGCTGAATAGTTTCAAAGACAGGAGACGTGTCAGAGGGAGTTGTCTGGGCCTCCGCGTGTTGTGACGGCACAGCACACACGCTGCTTACGGCGCGGCATCCTCTCTCCATGCCCCAGCACAGCCACATCACAGCACGAGTGGTTTGCGGCCGAACGCGGACCAGACGGGTCTTCCTGCCCACGAGCGGAGCAGAATCTGACAGAGGCACCACTCGGGAGGGAGGTTCAGGGGAACAACAACCAGACATTTTGTTACAAAATACGTTTTTAAAAGGGAACTGTTAGAGAATGTGCTATTAAGTGGCGATAATCAACAGCATCTCCAAAAAAAAGCAAAACTAAAGTGGGTTTCAATCTGTTTCAGTTTCCAGAACTGAAAGAAACCCCAGTGGGGACACAGACTATGCAGCTACCTTAAACCGACTGTCAAGTAATGCACTTTTCTTAATCACTTTTTATGGATCCCTTAGAAGTAATCTGTGTTCCCAAGGATTCCATAATCACAGACTTAAGACATTACTACTACCTATTAAATGTTATTTTTAGAGTATCATTACATTATTGAAGTATGATCGCTACTGTGCAAGCTTTGGCCTCTCATTTGTTACGAAGGTACTTCAGCTTTGAACCTCTCACCCAAAATAAATGAAAATTTATTAACTTTAACAATAGTTGATTTTTCAACTCTGATAATTACAGGCTGAAGGCAGGGGAGGGTGAGACTTGGAACCAGTGTATCTTCCTTGAGAAATAAATTATTCAGCGCCATTTAGAAATAAAAATTGTTTTCCCAGCCAACTCAAAATACACATTTCAAAGAACTAAACATCTATATATACACACTGTTTAAACAATACGTGGAATAACTAGAATGACTTACACACTTAAAATCAATTACGAGTTTGAATAGTGACAATAGCATTATAAAATAGCATAGATAGATCTAGATTCTGCAAATGAAAGAGCATTCCACGATGTGTTGCATGTGCCTGATGTTAAACACCACATTAAAGAGCAAGATGAAGCAGCATTCCGTTTTTTTAAGTGTCATAATACTTTAAGGATCAATAGCTGTTTTAATTCTTAACATCTTCGATCACTATTTAAACAAAAGGCTTTAAAATTTGTAGTAGTCTTTTTAAAATGAAACTCCAATTTTCTTTTAATTGCTGGAGTTTAATTGCTGGAGTACTCCCATATTCACTTGAAAATAAAACCAACCTACAGTTCCCTTGTTTGAGGGGGTTTTGGGTGGTTTTGTTTTCTTAAAAATGGGTTTCATACCACAATCATGGACTATCTGACTTTTATTATCACAGTGGGATACAAGGCACATTTAAAAGTGACAAAATCAGTTTCAACAAATTAAATACGCATCTTACTTGTTTAATGAACAGGACTAGCAGCACAGGTTCCACCCCCACTAAAATAAAAAAAAAAATATTAAAATAAGCTCAGTAAGATGATCTTGCTGTTTAAATATACTTCCAGGGAAGTGGGCAATGAAGAGAAGCACTAACACAATTCAGTGTTCCTTCAAGAGCATCTGAATTTCTCTACAGGAATGACTGCCATCCCGGGGAGGGGATATAAACTAAAAATCGAGGAGACATGTTGAACAAGCAGAGAACTATCACATTTTATCATCTATTTAAACTATAATCAAGGTGGGCAGTTACACAGAGTGGTGTGAAAGAGCAGCTTTGTTTCTTGTAAAGCTCTAATACATATTAATTCATACGTTGGTTAGAAGAGAGGATAAAATCTGTTTAAAACGCAATCATTGTACAGTTGTTAGCATTTTTTATTGGTTACATTTCTTTACAGCATTAAAGTTGAGAGAAAAATGACTTTTTTTTCATTAGTTTTGTGTATTTTTTCCTACACTGCCAAGTGAAATCTTCACAGTTCTAGTTTCCTTCCTTGAAACCAAAACATCATTATTAACAAATTCTCCTGAAATCATTTTATCTTGCCTGCTCATTTAAAAACTTCAAGGAAATTACACTGATAGACTTGCAAAACCCATTGATTCATCCTGCAAAAGCACATATTTGTTTGTTAGAATGTTTTATATTGCATGTATGATCTTAAAAGACACTAGAAAATTGCAGCCATTTGCAGCATAAATTCTTCACGTAAAGAGCTCAAGATCTCCAAATACACTGATCCTTCTTTTGACTTTTATTTTGGCAGACAGATAGAGTTTTCCCAGTTCTTCTTTGTTGTTAAAAATGAGAGATTCCAAAAGAATGGAGATGCAATAGAGGCAAGAGCAGCGTTCTTTCCCCTTTTGCAAAGTTCCCAGATTTGGGAAAATTTGCTTTTCATCGATATCAAACCGCTCTAAATAGAGCCCTGTTGGCTAAGAGCCCTTTAAAGGCCAGCAGGACACCTGCGGGACAACAGCGTAGCTGGCAGCAAATGCTCTTGGACAGAGATGCCAGCTCCTCAGACGAGTTCAACATCCTCTGTGCTACGCAGCTCTCCCCACTGCTGGTTTCAGCGTAAACTCTGCAGTACCAAGACCTCAAGTGAAGGCAACTGAATTGGTCACATTACACACAGCACTTGCTCATCTCTCTAACAGGCAGGGAAGCTGCAACCTCTGAAAACTATACTAATCTAGACACACTGGGAACTGCAAAAAGTTGAATGTATATTAACGTGTAGGATCCATGTTATCATGGATTTGAAGATATGTGATTTTGGCTACATATTTTAATATCCAGATGAATAATTAATTCAGAACTGCCCACCACAGCTTGTAGTAGCCTTTTACTGAAGCTATATTACACAATTAGAAACAAGCTGGAGTGATCTTTACCTTCAGAGGAAGAAATATCAGAGCCACCTGGCAGCAGAGCAACTTTAACAGCTTGATTCATTGCCACAGAAATAGCCTTATCCTACAGGAGTTCAGAAACAGGGGTGAAGAGAAAAGATGGCTGCAAGCCCACTGTTTGATTAAGTTCTTGCAGTAAAGGTCTTGAAGTAAGAGCAGATTTTTTCATTTCCCAGCGTGAAATACAGTTTGAGAAATGCAACGACCAGATTGATTATGTAAGTGACACTGGGGATAAGACTAAACTTCAGTTGTAGCAGAGATAAGTTTGTATTAGAACCAGTTTAGCCAAGACAACAAGAGAGCACTGGAAAAGGTAATTTATTTTGACAGCTTATTTAAAATTACACCAGATATTTTTAAACTGCACTGAAGAACACACCTAGCCTGAAAACTACAGGGATAAGCTTTGGTTGAGGTCTTTTCAAGATTTTTCTCCATTAAGATGTTATTTAGCAGGATGGATGTACAATACAGGAGCCTCCACTTGTTCCAAGTCATAGCAGGGTCACCCAGACTGAGAATCTTTCCTATTTTTCTTGTGGAAAACATTCTGCTTTATAACAATCGGATTATACCATTTCTGAGCTATTATGATTTTTACATGTCTCTAAGAACTGGGGAAAGTAATGGGGAAAACATACAGGAAGTTTACGGTCCAAGTGACAAAGGTCTCTGGGTAGGAGGCTTGGTACCTGGAACAAGCTGGTATGTGTGTTGTGAATATTATGCCTTTTTACACACAGATTGAATTGTTGCATGTGAATTGGAAGTGTGTCTTTCCTATGTAAATTAAAGAGCCTCCAGACAACCACTCCGAGCACAAAGCTGCCTTTCATAATCCTCGCTGACAATTCCTCTTAGGGAGATCAGCACAAAATCCAAATCTGTCCACCATAGGAATTCCTGCTCAGGTGGGTCTCCACTGGATGGTTGAAGGCAAATTTTATTCAGAATTAAGTCTGTGAAAAATAGTGTTAAATCCTGGAAGCTTAAGAGCATCACAGAATGAATAACATGGTGAAATACAAATTATTATTACATTAAAGATGTTTGCATTTCCTGGCCACTCACAAGGAGCGTCTCTAGTATTTGGAAGTATAGGAGGCAGATGCCCCAAAGACCTCGGGATTTCTCAAAAGTTCATATTTGGCTCCCAGGATATTCAGTGCCTCTATAAGATCTGCTGTCTCAAAGCAAACAGTTTGCACCACAGATGGGGATACCCGTCTTGCCCAAAGCCTAGGTGGTCTTAAATGTGTGCAGCAGTGCACACAAAAGGTATTCCCTCAGCATATTCCTGATATTTAAATGTAGCAGAGATAAGCCTGCTCTGCAGTAGCTACCTAAGAAACAAGCCAATTGTAAACCAACTTGCCCATTTGTAAAATTTTTTTGCAATTTCCCTCCAAACACAAACCACAACTCAAGTTTTCTTCACCCACTGCAGCCATCGCCATAACAATTTTTGGCCCACTGGTGGGGCACTGCACACTTGCAGGGCTGGTAGCATGCCAAGAAGCTTACTGCGACCGACAGAAGTCTCACCTTCCCTTCCAGCTTCCCCCATGTTACAAAAATATTACACTTCCACATTTGTCTCCAGCACACTGGGGCCATTGTACCTATTCCTTCTCTTCACATGCATGTGTCTCTACACTAAAGAGACAGGTACAGTTTTGGTTTGTTTCCCTAGTTGGTAAAGCCCCCACCAACATTACACCAACTGTCTTAGGTTAACTGAGACTTGACTAATTCACAGTCATTTTAGCACAGATGTACAACATCGGCTGTGTCATCCTATTTTCTTTTGAAGTATCTTCACTTTTCAAGTGAAGTGATTACAGCAGCTCCTCTTCTCCAAGCAATTTACACAACATCAACATGCATCATTAGAATACTTGGACTGTTTTGGGGTTGGTTTTCTGGGGGTTTGGTTTGTTTTTTTGTTTTTTTTTTTTTTTTGAGGGAACTCAAGTATCTACATATTAACAGCTTTATATAAAACAAAACTGATTAGCTTTTGTTATTTCTCCTTTCATATCTATGCAATCCATTAGACAGAAAGGGGCCTGGCATTCATATGACAAATAACAGAAGACTGCAAATATGTTTAATATTCCTCTTTGTAATATAGTTCAGTTCCTATGACATCATTTAGATTGCCCTACAGAGTTTTTGTACTTTGTACTTTATAACATTTAATCTCTCTCCTGCGAAATCTTGAAGAACAACTATTACATAAGTCAACCCAACAGTAAGTTACTGACAATGATTTCATGAAGGCTTTATCCCAAAGGGCATTAGTAGGTAATTTGCAAACCTAATGTACATCTAGTCAGCAGAGAGGGTTGTCTAGGTTCGCTTACATTTCTGTAACATAGTACAGTGATATGGCCGACCTTAAGTTGAACAACAGATCTTTGACTATATTTTTCAACAATACAAAGCAGAACAGTTTGCATCAAATTTTAAGAGTCAAAAAGTAACCCTGAAAGAACAGCTAGCTACTTGTTTCACATCCTCCAAAGGACTTTGATACATAGCCTTTTCTTTATTAATACATTAGGGGGCTGTTTACTTTAATAATAGATTCAACACAGCCTCAATATTAATTTAATTTTTTTTTTCTTGAAGCTGATAAGCATCTAAAAATTGTGTACTTCCTTTACCTTCCTATAACATGGTGCGAAATATGACAGCAATTCAAGATACAAGAAGCTGTGCCTTAACAATGGATTATTATTGCTGTAGTTCAAATGTTTCAAGGCTGTTTTCCACATGTAACTGATTTTTTTTAAATTTAAACTAGTAGTGCAGCTCAAGTGACAAGTCCTGCTACAGAAGTGTGAGTGAAAGCATCTATAAATACTCACAATTGTACAAGTTTACAAGTATCTACTATATTACTCTATAGTAATACTTTAGAAATTAAGTAAAAGACTTGCATAATTATTGTGGTTTTGTCACATTAAGGAAAGAATATTACTAACCTTCATTTTACAGCTAATATAAGAGCATACCTTTGAAGCTGGAAAAGAAAATAATAATACTCCATACTAAAAATCTAGAACCAGTTTAAAAACTAGCTTTTTCCTATTTGGATGTTGACATGAAACCAAGAAGCAATGGCAATGTATCAAGGAGCAGATATGAATGTACTGATACTTACAAACATTGCCTGGTGTTTACATAGGACCCAATTAAGTTATTTTTAACTATTAAGCAAATGTAGCATTTAGATATTTGTAAGATTACACGCCACTGCCCCTCCCACCCGTGGTTTGTTTTTTTTTTCCTAAAGCCTGATGAACACACGACATTTTAGCAAGCAATAATGCACAATAATTTTATTCTATCAGTACAAACTGCCTCTGACTACATTCGTGTAGTGCCAGCCTACACAACCATCACATCAGAGCAGTGGTACCATGAGACATCCCACTGTTAACATCACCCCAGAGGAATAACCACGTATCTCATGAGGGCTTCACACCAACCCTGCTCTGCAGCTTCTAGCACCCAAGCTGGCTTGATTACTCTATGCAGTGCAGCACTGAAACATGCACGTAAACCCAAAGAAACTTCCTTCATAGGTCCCAGGGTGCTTGACTTCTTGGCACTACCACAATACAATCTCACATCAAGTAGAATTCGGTTCAGCATTTCTCACTGCTATATGATACACCTAGAGGAAGTGCAACTTCACTACTGCAAGTCATTGCATTTACTTCACTATCACTGTAGAACTAGAGAATTAATAATTTAAAAATTAAAGGTTAATGTAAATATTTTGGGTTCGGGTTACCTGAAAATTCTAGTAGCATTACAGGCTTCTGCATATTAACAAAAATTTAAGGAGATTAGTGACCAGTTTTGAACGTATTTTTCAGGAGTACTTAATTCCTATTTAAGCACCTTAAAATGAACAATTTCTAAAATAAACAATCATAATGTCAGCAGCTGCATATGAAGTTTTTTGATAAACCAGGCTCTGTACTGAGATATTAAGAAACAGATTTCTCATCGGTCCTTACAAAGAAAAGAGAAGGCTCCTTCACATATAATGGTGGGAAGAAAATTAAGCAATAAGTGTTATTTTGGTTCAACCCAACTGACACAGCAGACACATGGATGAAAGCTTTTTGACATTCAGAACCACCATTCAGTTAGAATGGGTCTATGATGTTCTCCAAATACTTAAAATCAAAACCTGCGAGTTGAGAAAAGCTTGTTTTCTCCAAGTCATTCTACCAATGAAAAATTATTATTGGGAAGTTTCCCCAATACCTGCTTACCACTTCCAACACTATTTTCACATAACACATGAAAGACCCTTCCACTATCAGATCCACATTACCATTTTGGCTCCTATCACTCAGCTGCTTCTCCATCTGTGTTGCCATCACCAAAATACTTTTACCACTCCAACCAATATTCATCACTTCCTTGGTTATGCCTTCATGTAGTTGCAAGTTATCTTCACTCTCACTGCACAAAGCACAGATAATTCGCTTAATTAGTCTTCACGACTGTTTCTAAAATTTAGTAGCTTTTCTTGCTGTTTGCTGAATTAACTTTAAATTATGTCTGAGAACTCAAACATCTATTTAGCATGTTGTAAGTGCTGTCACAAATTAAAAACTTCATTGTAAAGCATTTACTGTACTTTACAGAAAAAGTTTTTTATGAAATATAAGTTATACATTATTGCCAGGATTTCAATGGACACCTCATACACACAGGTGAATGAAGTGTGCAGGTGTCATGGTATAACCCCAGTCGGCAACT
>VZTL01006046.1:0-74593 GCA_013400535.1 Scopus umbretta | reverse complement strand
CCCACCCTCCCCCCCCCAGGCGACTTGCACCGCTCCGCTGCACCGCGGGACCCAGCTCTGCTTTTACCCCCGCCATCAACGTAAAACTCACTTTGACGCTTTATGCTTTACGTTTTACGCTCGCGAGCCAGTTCTACCCGTCGCAGGCGTGGGCAGCACGCGTGCTGGCGATGCCCAGGGCGCCAGCGTGCTCCCGGCGGCGCGAAACGCAGCTATGAGCGTGTTTCTGCCTCCATTTTGCAGGCTGGCCCGTTGGGGCATCTCCAAGGAAAGCGCAAAGCCAACGCCGTCACCGAGGGGGGAAAGCGAGGCATGAAGCAGCCATGGGAGTCAAAGGCAGGTCTGCCGGCTGCTGGCTGCGTGCCCTCGCCCCTGCGCCGGCGTGGGCCAAGGGGCTCTCCGCCTGCCCGCTGGGCATCCCTGCGCCTGGGCCGGGGGACCTGCTCACGCGGTCCCTGTCCCCACACCTCTGCCGTGAAGACAGCCCGGCTTCCCAGGCGGGAGGGAGGACTGCCCGCAGACGCAGCACGAAGGACGCGGTGACGGCAGGCCACCGTGTCAGCTCTGCAAACCGCCGCGCCGTCACCGCCGCCGACAGGTCCACCGCCGCCTCCTCTTTACAAATGAGTAAGCCAAACTCCAAACCCTGGCTTCCAGGCTGCTAATCCACAGGGAGGAGGCAGCCTCCACCCCCTGGGCATCTCGCACTTCGGCTTCCCCACGCTGCCCCAGCAAGTGACCTGGCTGCTGGGGAGCCGAGCCAGCAGAGCTTTCCCTTGATTTATACTCCCACTACAAGCAGCTTCTGTGGAGTTCCTGTCCTACCCCCAAGGAAGGCGCTGGCTCCTGCCACAGCGAGATAAGCCGCTTGCCAGTGTCAGTGCTCTGGAGATAAGTAAACAGGAGGCGTAATTTGATTTGCACTGATTAAGCTGCTGGTGGAGGTGAAATCTAGCAAATAAAACAAACCACACAGAGGACCCAAACATTTTCTCCTCACTAATACTTCAGGGGCAGCAAAATTGAAAATATTTGTGTTTGTAAAAGTTTCCAACCAGGAGTTTGGGTTTTTGGAGGTTTTTTTAATTCTTTTTTTTTTCTTTCAATAACGGGGTCTTTGGAAGGAAGGGTGGCATAAGGAGGACGCTGAGCTGCCCTGTACTCTGGGGCTGTCCGTGTCGCAGGAGAGTAGGGGAGGAAGGGGGCCAGGAGGGATGGGAAGCTTGAAGGGCTGGGTTATGCTGTCCTTAGAAGATTATTTTATTCCTCCATTGGAAAAATCAATCGCTGCATAAAAGGCATAATCACCAAGCAGAGCACAGTAATACCCACTGTTCTACCACTGGGAGAGGAGAGATGCGCGGCAAAAGGGTTAATCTGGGAGCTGAGGTCTGGACGTGAAGTCTGTCCCCCCTGCAAGCACCCAGCGAGCTGTAACCCAGCTTCAAAGGCACAAAAAAGAAATTTGGGGCCTGAACTCCCACTGACAACAACCGGGGTCAAGACTGAGACTGTCATGCGGGCTGCCAAAAACATCCCTCCGTGCGCAAGGCGGGGAGGATAACACGGCCGTGCCGCATGGCATGTGCAGAGGACGTGTTTGGGAGGTGCTCAGACATGTGGAACACATAAGAGTCTCAAACAGCAGCAGATCACACCCCCTTCAGAAAATATCCCTCTGTCGCCGGGTCCCGCGTTGTCATTTATGACTAAACTTCGGCGCGGCGCAGAGGGGATTTGAAAGCCTTTCCTGAGCTGTTGGCAGCCGCTCTCCTCCCTCGGACTCTGCCGGACTGTCCCCTGCGCTCCAGTCCTTGCCTATTTTATCCTGCCTGCTACAAAACCTCACAGTGCTCAGTCGGTTAACTGTAGCTCCATTTCCCTTCGATGATTAACTCCAACTGTCCAAACACACAGAGCTCTGGGGGAGCAGTTCAGAGCCCAAACGTAGGCGTCGAGTGCCATTTTCCGTGCCCCGGGGTACCCTGCCTGGCCCCCGGCTGCTGCCCCAGGAGGGAGGGAGCCTGCCGTAGGTCCGGCGCTGTATCTGCCAGCCCCACGCAGATGTCTTGGATCCCCAGCAGTGCCCAAAAACGGCATTAGACACCTACGGTTTGGGCACCGCAGCAGCTCCCCAGATTGCTGCATTTTTGTATTTAGTTTCTTTGTTTTTCTTGGCAGGGTGCAGAAGGAGGCAAATCCAGACTCTTGGGAGGGAGGGGGTGAAAGTGGCCCCACCACCTGAGTTTGTGTCTTTTTTTCCATAGCCCTGCTCTCCAGAACGTACATGTGCCTTTTACCATTGCTGTAACTGCGCTCCCTTTGCTCCCCGGTTACTATTCTGCAGCCTTCTACTCCTTTTGCCCACATTGATCTGAGAGGTCTCACCCTTCCTATGCATAAGGAATCCAGTCTGAAAAAATGTGAATTCCCACAAGAAAGCGTCCACTTTGCTGTTAGCTGATCACAACCCCTCAGGAGAAACAGGGCATAAGGTCTCCCTTCAGCCAGACCTCCTAATGTAAGCAAGCTCTTCCCTTCACCAGTTGCCCAGCTTATGTACGGTTTCAAATGGATGTTGTTAATTCAGTGACAGATGCGCAAGGTGCCATTAGTGGGTCTTCTTAAATGGAAGCATGATTTTTACCCATCAAGATCGTTTTACCACAGTGGTGCTTGCAACCTTCGCTGGGGAATACGAGCCACAGCAGGGAGCTGGTCGTAATTTCAACAGTCTTGCGGAAATGCAGCGACAACAGATGCGTGCTGGTCTTGGGGCTAGTTTGAGTCAAAGCATCCATGTTCATGGCAGGTTTGCCTCTTCCTACATCGAGCCTGGGTCTGGTTTTGGGCTCTTTGGCTTATGATTGTCTTTGGTTGATCTGCAGGGCCAAATCCCGCGCCTGCCCTTGCGGATGGGCCAATTCGCATTGGCTTTACTGGAGTTGTATTGGGGGCGTAGCGACTTTTGCCAGACAAAAGGTACCTCACAGCAGGGACTGGGACAGCATCTCCCCAGACACGCTGGAAATGAGGCTTAAGAGAAAGTCACTCGGTAATACAAGCCGGGAGCACAGTTCCCCTGCCCTTTAGTAGCTGCCTGCACTCGGAGCCCACAGACAAGGGGACAATTAGTGGTGCTTGTGGCGGGCTGAGTTTCTGTGATGTGGTGGTTTGCCCGCTGGGATCTCTTCTGAGGTCAGCAGCCCATTTTGCATCATGCAGCACTGGGCAGCTTGCAGATGGGAACAATTTTTGGTAGCGGCCATCATTACAGGCTGCACATGAGATCATTTAATCTTCAGTAGATACTTAAGGAAGTCTCCCTGCGACTGGCTTTTGAGCACAGCTCCCCACTCATGCATGCACGTAGAAGGGAAAGGGGCTACTAAAAGAGGAGAAAAGAATTACCCTTATTCCCTCCTCCTCTGGGGGGAGCGTCCCCACCATGGGCTCTGTTTCATTGTGCCAGTAAATCTGGAACCGACACTATCACTTGAATTTGCAAAACTGCTTATCAACCCGTAAACATTCAAGGGAATAATTGTTCCCTATCGGACCATGTGTACTGTTTCAGATGCGTTGGGGTGGGTGGGGAGGGTATGGTGGGGAAGCCAGTGCCAGAAATGGCTTTTTTGCAAAGCTGGCAGTCTAGAAGAGGAGCCGGGGGAGAGATCCAAGTGCTGCACGGTGCACTGCAGAGAATTCAGGTGCAAGCTACAGGAATTTTCTCATTGGAAACCCCTTCCAAGAGGCAGGCAAGCTTGCCAGGCACCAGATGTTTGTGACTAGTTACAAAGGGCTGCAGTCAAAGCCCTTCAGACGCAAGCTTCTTTTGTGAGCACACTTGTGGTTTGCTGGCTGCTTCCTAATTAAGCTGAGCCTGGAGGAGAGGAGGCCCAGGGATCTGCATCCATTTCAGCCATGTGAGGCTGAAGAAGGTTTTTACCGTTTTTATTGACCGTGGGGCCGGTGCCATGGAGTTTGCACACAGCAGGAGGTAGGGTCAGCGTGAGAGCATTTGAAAAATGCCAGAGGCTCCTGATAAAGAAGGGAGGGTGTTTTGTGAATGAAACATGGGAGCGTTTCTGGCTTGGTCACTCATGTCCTGGGTGATCTGGACTTCGCTGAGGTGCGGGGAGCTGAGTTAATCTCTGCTAGGCACTGGGCCGTGCTTTGTCCCTTTGTGCTCGGGAAGCCTTGCCTGAGTAGCCAGTGGAAGAACCGTTTGGGAATCCCTGGCAGAAATGAGGCTGTTGCTGGCTCCTGTGTTGCCCTGCAGCTCAGGGACAGGACAGAGAGGGTTGCTGAAGGCCAGCGCTGGTGCTTGGTGCACAGCACTTTCTGGATTATGGTACCTAGAGAAATATGCCCAAATAGTACCTTTTGGAATAATTCTCAGGCTTCTCTGTCCTGGGATTGGGGTACTGGCTCCCTGATACTGTCTTATGCCTGCTGTGCCCGGAAGAGCTGGACTTGGCTCTGAACTGGGCAGTGTGTGCTGTGGTGGGACGACCCTGTGGGGACACAGTGTGAACCATTTTGCATTGCGTCTATTAAGAACCAGATATGAATGCCCAGGTATTTGGTGTCTTGTTTTCTTTCCCTTTTCTGTGTGTACGTCTTCCCCTGAAGCACCCGAGATGGGGCACAGGCGGAATGGGGTCACTCAGCGATGCACATGCTCTCGGGGGTTTCAGATTATCATGCCTGGCAGCTGTTCAGAATCAAATAATTTGCAGAAGTCTACAGAGGATCTACCTGCTGTTTGTGTGCTCTCTTTAGTTACCTAAAGGGGCTTCAAAAAGGAGATGGAGACAGACTTTTCTCAGAGGTGCCCAGTGAAAGTGTAAGAGGCAATGGACACAGGTTAAAGGGTTGCAGCAAGGGAAATTGTGACTAGATATATTAAAAAAACCCCCAAAGCAAAACAACCAGCAAAGGTGGTCAAACACTAGGGCCGTGAGTAACCTGATCAAACTCTGAAGTTGGTCTGACTTTGAGCAGGAAGTTGGGCTAGAGACCTCCAGAGGCCTTTTTGTCCTACATTTTTCTTTGATTCTAAGCATCTAATAAATGACCAGCTGTAATTGCTGTTGGACTTACTGACCTATACGGCATCTCCCAGTCCTTCAGGTCTTGCAGCTTCTTAGATGATTAACGCCTTGTGCTATCATACTATGCAGAAGGAACAATCATCCCTCCAAATGCATGCACTACCACCCAGATGGGATGCTCTGAAAGGTTTCTAGGAAAGGCAGGGAAATAACGTGGCACATTTCTCACAGCCCAAATGCAACCCCTTCCCTTGCCCTACGCTATGGGCAAGAGCCAGCCCTGGATGATGTCCTGATACTAAAACTGGTACTAAACAATGGAACTGACAATGACAGTATTTTCACACAGCTTGCATGAGTGCAGCTACAAACTCCCAAGTCTTCTGTTTTGCAGTTTAAAGACAAAACAAACATAACAAAAAAATTCCTCCTTGGCAATGTAATTCCCTCCACCGAACAAACCAGCAAGCAAAATCCTAGGGGCTGAGCTATGCAGGAGGTCAGGGTGGAGGTCATGAGCGGTCCCTTTTTGGCTTTAAACTCTATGAAAATCACAGCTCCAGCAAAGTCAATGGCAGTTTTGTCCCAGCGATTTCAGTGGGGCCATGGTTTCCGGGCATGGGTTTGTGTTCTGCTTCAAGCCAACCCTGCTCCCATCAATCATACTTCTGTCAAACTAGTTAGAGTGAATGAGGAAGGATTTGGTCCAGGCAGAACAGCACCGTCTCAGCTCAAACAAATGGACTCTTGTTTCAGGGGCAGATTTACCAAGAGATTTCCATGGGCTGTCACCTGTGAATTAGTGTGACCCATTGCTGAGGGTGCCCCCAGGTCATGAGATGGGGATGCTGCTGCACCGTAACGTAGCCCTCCATCCTGCCACACTTCCATTCATTCCTGTATTTCTATTAGTTTGGGGTATTTTTTTTCTTTCACTTCCCAAAACAAAAAAATAAAAGGTTTCCTGTGTGATTTGATGTGGGGAACAACCCCGCCAATGATCCTCCCAGGGGCTTGCTGTCCTCCCTTCCCCCATGGAATGAGAGAGTAGCTTGGCTGAGTGGGACTTGCAGTGGTCTGTCAGCAATCCCAGCTCACTATCTAATTACTTCTTCCCCTCAGGCTTCAGGACTCTTTTTTTGCCAAACAGACAAACAATTTCTGGTCTAATTTGAGATCCTTTTTGCTGTATGCTGTTCTCATGGGACCACACCACCCCAACAAACATTTCTGGCTTGACCAAACAGAAATTGCATCTACATCTATATAATCACCACTCTGCATTCATTTCCATTATGGAGAGACAATTCCCTATTAAATTTCAAAGTGGTTTATTGGCTCAGAGAGACAGCAAAGCATCAGATCACAAAGGGAAGAGCCGCTATTTGGACAAAGCATTATTTGTCTACATAATGCAACTTGGTATTTGTGTCTGTAACTGTATACAGACTGGGAGATCGGACTTTCTGTACAACCAAATGCACCTTTGCTGCACACACACAGCTGGTAGATGCTGTTAGATGGTGCATTGCTGTCACCATGCTGGGTGTGTCTAAATCAATACGTCTGCTTTTTTTTTCCTGATTCTTATAAGTTAAATTTTCTTCCTTTTATCCTCTGCAGACAAATCAAAGTGACTAGATCTTCCTGCATTGAAGATCTCTCCTTTCTGATGTAATATACTATGTAGTAGATAAAGGGTGCCCAGCCTGTAGCCTATGAATCAGCTGTGGCACCCTAGAATGATTTATGCCACCCACAAATCATTCCTGCCACTCGTTTTCCTAAGGATCCTTTTGTCTTCTCTAGTGGCATGACTAAAGTACATCTATCTTGGAACCAAAATACAGGAACCACTATCCCCATCCCACACAGCTATGACGATGCACATACATATGAGGCTGTGTGACTAAAAATACTCCTGTGATGCAGGGTGTCTGCATATGGCGTGCCGCAGCAGCAGCGGTCCCGCATCCATGGTAATGGGCTGCAATATGTGACCTTCTGAGCCTCCTGCCCGGGCCGCTGACCTAAAGATGCCTCATATTCATAGCCACTGGGTAACTGGGCCCCTGCCTGCCTTCGTCTGGTGATAAAAATGCCCAGGCCTTAGGTGCAGTGAGTCCTGGTGAGCTGTGAGAGACAGCATTTGAGCAGGGTGGGGCGTGCGGGGAGCCTGCTACCACTTCAGAGCCAAGCACAAGTGCTGGAGGAGGTTTCAGTCTCAGCTCCAGATCTCCACCCTGACTCCAGGGCGCTGAGGTCCAATTTGTTTCACTTTGTGCTGTTGGAGTGATTTGTCTTTGCATCTTGTTGAAGTTCCTGCTGTGTGCTGCAGAATCATTTAAGACTTGGCTGCTGCTTTTATAGAGAATTACCCTTTAAGACCTGAATACGACAAAGCACTTAGAGCAAGGGAGTTTTACTTTGATGGGACTACTCCTATATTTAATGGTAGCCATGGGCTTGTCTTGGCTGGATCAGGGGATGGGATGTCATGCTGTAGCCTTTGTGAATGTAAATTCTTACAGAAAACCCTGGAGACTGTAGGCCTGATGGTATCACCACAGTACACATACACTAAACCTCCAAAATAGTGCTGGTTTCCTCACAAAAGAGCAATGCCTTAGACTATGTATTCATGTTTACAAGCATTATAGTTGATCAAACTGCTTATTTACCTAGATAATGGAAACCGAGCACGACTATTCTATGATTTTAAGAAGTTGCTTTACCTAGACAACCTACTTAGTGATCTGAGATCAGCCCTATTTGGAAGAGACACTGAAGCAAACTTTCCAGCTGATTTGAGAAAGAGAAAAAGCGGTGATGGTGATCCATACCTAACTGTTAATTCATCCTGGTTCAACCACTGGCAAATTCCATGCAGCCAAACTCCTTCTGCCTTGCTCCGAGCTACGGAGCCCTTGTCTCACTCCACAGAGTTACTGTGTAGGTTGCTGGCAGTTTCTTTCTCTGGCTGCCATGATTTATGCAGCCTGCACCCATACCCAGCGGCCTACAGCTGTGCTGTAGGATACTGATTGTGGGCCAGATGGTGAATGGGACTGGGAAATGATCGAGGTTAAAAGTGACCACTTTTTTTGGCAGGGTTATGCTGAGCTCTGATGCCTTCTCTGGAGCAGTTTCCTTCCCGGCCGCACAATCATCCCAGCATGACTGAGGAAGGGGCCCAGGGGAGGAAATGAGCGGTGGTGGCAGGATTGCGATGGGGGAGGAGGGTGGTGAAGGCCACTTCAGCTGGTACTACTGCCAAAAGAAATGTTCACTGAATGACAGCCCAGTGGCATGTCCGGCCAAATCCCATGGCAATCCGCAGTGTCAGGGACAAATCTTGCTTTCCAGCCCCGATTTGATTTCTTCATCTCCCAGTGCTCTTGGCAGCTTTTTGGCACGATGAAGTGCAGTGGTAAGGCATGGAGTAGTGGGTGTTGAAAGGGGAACAGCCTGGTGCTGGATGGCAGACAACCCAAACAGAGGGCAAGCAGCAGGAAAAAAGGTGCTAGTGAGAGCATGGTCTCCTGTGTAACAGGGATGGAATAAGACATTTCAGCAGCGGAAGGTCTTAAACTGTGGCTGCTCTTCAACAGTCACAGGTCTGGGTCTTATGTTTTGACATGGAAGGAAATGGGGTGAGCAACCTCTCTCCATGAGAAGAAACAGCATGGTAAGGAACCTCGCTTTGTATATGTCTCCCTCCTCCAGTGCTCCACATTTCCAAATGGTAAACCAAGACTGAATTACTGCACTATAAAATGAGTTGAACCCGCCGTGACCTGAAGACTGGTTCAGTTTACAGCCAAGTCCATAATCCAAAAAGCATGAAGGATCAGCAATGGGAAGAGAAATAAAAGCGCTGAGCAGAAGGAGTCAGCAGGTAGTCCGTAACAGTCAGCTAATCACAGTGAATAATTTATTACAGCAATGCCACTGAGACTCCACTAGCTTTTAAATTGGTATTTCCTGGAAATGTTTTCTGCCCCTCTTGTATGATTTGTAAATTTGAAATCCTTTATCCCTGTCTGCAACGCAAAGATGTTTGCAGAGGTCTTAGGAAATGATGCTCTTCCAAGAACAGCCCAATTAGACACAAGTCCAAGACATCGTCTCCGACCCCACTTGATTCTGGATGCTCAAGAGAAAGGCCAGCCCTTTCTGAATACACCCTGTGGCTCACTGGCATGCTAGTGAGAGGAGCGTTACGCATGCTCCATACCTCTGACAACAGAAACCAACTTGCTGCCAAATCAAACACCCTCCTTGAACACGAGGGTTTATAACCCCCTCTCAAAATCCTGTTTGAAAACAACCAATTCAATGTTATAACTCTGGATGGAGGGGTCACCCATCCACGCTTCCAGTTCATCTTAAACCCTTCTAAGCTCTTGACCTCTAGTGTATCATGCAGCAAGGAGTTATGCAAGTGAATTGGACTCCCTTTAACTGATCCGAATTTCATGTTTCTTTTGCTTTTTTGACTGTTCTGATGTTCCATGATCAGTCAGGATAAAGACCAATTTGTCAGCTTCCTCCTCCCCATTGTTCACTAGTTTCTATACATTTCACATCAATCCCTACTTTATGTTTTTTTAAGTTATTGGTCTGTCATTCCTTCACCACAGGAAGCACGAGTTTAACCACTCCATCAATGCAATTACTGACTTGACAATGCTTCATTATGCCCTAAAGCGGAGAGAATCTCTATTTGTTCTGCAATAAAGCAGCTCTTAATTAGGCGATTGCTTCTCCTGTGTAAATATCTCACTTTGGCTCTGGAATTGGGAAAGTTCACTCCAACTCTTGCTGTTTGGAAAAGGCCAAGTGACATCAGACAGCAATCTTTCACTTTCTGGACACAATCAATGTGCTGATTACTTTGCTCATGCTTTTGACAAGCAGGTGATTTCTCTCTGATCAGACACTTAAAGCTACTGATTTTACTTGTGCTTTGTATCGCTTGGTGGGATGGGTCCAGCTTGGCTCTTGTTTTTACGTGTTTAAATGGGAAGTCAATCCGCTACTGATGCTTTGGGTTTACAACAATATTACAAATCAAATTCTTCTGTCATGAGAAACCATAGAGCGTTGTGGAGTCCTTATGGCAAGGGACAGAGTATTTTCACAGCATGCTTCATTTCATGTCAGAGAAAGGATAACACTGGCAAGAAATGGCAGAAACTGATGTTTGGCTGTCACAGGGAAAATCTTTGTCAAGCTACATTCACAGCTGAACCTTGGGATGCCTCACATTTTATCTTGTTTCCAAAATTCTTTATTCCCCTTGGGTTCTCTTCAGTCAACCAGTGAATGCAAACACTGATAATATTTATGAGTCTGAGAAAAGAGGCTCACCTTAAGTTTCATTGCCACTAGCCTTCTGTGGAAGAAAATGGGGCAACACTATATAGAGGTCTTTCTTGCAGAGCAACCAACCAAACACTACCAGACTCTCCTTTAAGGTAATTTTATTTTTGGTGATAAGTCAAACAATTTCTCTGTCTGTTTATTTGCCATATGGAAGTCCTTTGGGTGACTGTTAATCATTCACTCTTCAGCTTGGAGTTAATTGTTTGCTAACTGTTAAGCTGTGTACACTAAAAGATGCCTTTGGGCTCTTAAATCAGTGGGAATATCTCCCTAGAACAACAGACATGCCTAGTGCTACTACAACTGCTTGCGCATGCAGATCTTGCAGCTCCAGGCTGCACTGCTTCTGCTTCATACACAGGTCTCTTGGGATGGAGTGGAGTTACATCCCTACCTGCCGGTTAGAATGAACACACACCACTCACAGACAATATAGTCACACAGGAGGGCTGCAGTGCCTTGCTCTTTCTTTCCAATTGCTCTGCAATGCAAGCAAAAAAAACCCCATGACCCTTCTCTCAAAACGATGGTTTTGCTCACTACAGCCTCATTGGCTTGTGGGAGAGTGGTGCTGGCACATCCTATCTGAAGACCTGGCTCCAAAGAATTTGCTTTGGTTTATCATGAATATCGGATGGTGCTGACCCGAGATGGGTAGGGCCCAGCAGGACAATGACTCCTTTTTGATGTGCTTTTTCAAGACACGCTGAGCCTTGAAGGGCCTTTTCTCTTCACAGGGAAGAGTTTGTAGAAGCTAAGTCTAACACAGAGGGAGATGGATTCTGCCCATTCTGGATGCTGTGCGCTGCTGCTAGAAAAAATGACACTGGTTCTGCAAGCCACTACTAAACTTCCAGAATGCCTCAGCGTATGCTTAGCAGGACAGGAGCTATCTTTCCACGCTTGATACTCCCTTGTTCTTGTCCAGCCGCAGTGATGGGTTTTGTGAGGTATACCATAACTTTGCATTTATTTCATACCTAAGAATGAACAGCTGTCAGATCATAACTGATACGGACCAAATCAGGGTTCAAACAGGCAACATTAAAGAGGAAGCCTTTGGCAGGGCTTGCTCAGTCTGTGAGCTAGCCCCTGAACATACCGGAGAAAAACAGAAAGGAGAACGATAAGCCTCAAAGTGATAGCTTTGGGTAGCTTCAGCGTTTCCACAGAATTCAAGCATCAGCAGGAGGGAACATTAGGCTCTGCAGCCCAGCACAAGCTGCATTCCAGTTTAATAGCCCTACATTCCCGTCTGAACCACCTCGGACTAGGTGCCAGATACCCATCTCAGCTGCATCCCCAGTAATGCTGGAGGACTTAGGCCTGAGCGAGAATAGTGCAAGCAAGATCAGGTTCTGGCCCTGCGTCAGCCTCAGTTCTCGTCTCCGGACTCATCCAACTTGCTGACAAACCTAGTTAGTTTTCTAGAGACACATGGCTGATTTACTCCAGCAATTTAATAAAAACGTGGTTTTGACTGACTGCTAATGGGATAGTCTGAGATAGGCTCAGCTGCTTAGTATGGGTTACAGTTTTACTTGCAAACACAATAAGCATGGAAATCTATCTAGGATGACATAATAGGAAAACATTACAATCTCCCTTATAAGACAAGCAAGGTTTTTATATGCATTTAATATAAATGTCTTGGTTTCAGCTCGTTTCTTGCTACAATTTTCTGCTTGTGTCTCTTCCAGGGAGATTCATTTTTCCATTGTAATTTTTCAATTTGTTTCTGGCATTGGCAATGTGCAGGAACAAAATCATAAAGATCAGAAAACACATAATCTCCGCCTTCCCCCCCCCCAAAAAAAAAAAAAAAAATTTACTTTGCAGAAAGTTCAGGAAGGTTTACCCCTCCCCTTCACACAGCAAAGACTTGAACCAGCCCATGCTGGTATAGTGAAATGAATCAGATACTATGGTAAGCTCCCAGATACCAGGGTTATCAAGTGCAATTTTACAATCTAATTAGCAGAGGATTAAACATTGCACCTCGCTGAGGGAGTTGGGCTGCTCTCGCCAGAGGGGTTTTACCACCTGTGTAGGGTAAGAAGTCTTTTTACTTGCTCTACAGAGCATAAATGCACACGATGGCAAAATAATGAAGCCTCAGCCATGCTATCCAAGTCCTGTCCCTGATTTAGACTGTGCATTTTGGAATAGCCCTGCCAACAGATGTGGTTTGCAAGCATCATGTAACAGAGCAATGCTCATCTAGGCTGTCGTTTCACTGCTGTGGTCTCTGGATTATAGCAATGGGCAAATTCTAGCCCGGAAAATCCTGCTCTCCCTTCCCACCCAACCTTCCCTCCCAGATTTATGACCACTTCTGCTAAGCCACAGAAGTCCTCAGTGGTTCAATACGTAAGGCGGCACCATTGTTTCGGGTCTTCTGAATTTTGTACATAATTTGCTGAGAGGAAAAAAATAGTTATTCTCAATAAAGAGAAAACTGGCACCCTATTTTTTAGGGTTACACTTGCAGAAAAAGGGTGGGATATGCCTACAGTCCCTGATTGCAGGGGCAACGTGAGAGCTAGAGGTAGGTTACTGGGGACACAGAGAGGCTGGCCAAGATGTTACCACGCTCTAAAACGAATGCTACAGACCGGATCACCCTGAGCAGCTGAGAAGAAAAGAAAGTAGAGAAGAAGAAAGGAGGCTTGACTCTTCTAGTGGAAATGGCTGTCTGCTCTCATGCAGTCAGAGTACCTGGCCTCTTTTTTTCTTTCTTCTGGTGCTCTCCACCAACACCTTCATCCCATCAGGGTTGATAAAAATCGCTATAGCTTGTGAATGGACAAGTCCTTGTCATGGCAGTGCACTGTGTTCCTCCAAAGAAATGTTTCTATCCCTAAGACTGACTTCTGAAGGCATGTTTTAAGGACATGCATTCCCTGGGGGGTTGGCACGAATGGAGATATGTGGGTGCAAACACCTAGCCTAGGCATGTTTTAAACTATCATGTGTGAGTATGGCTTGCCCTGCAGGTAATGATTGATCCCAAATAGATATGTCTTTTAGAGCACAGATGGTCTGTGAAGACCCCCTTACTCCCCTCATCCTTTTCTTCAATGAATAAAAAGTCCCATTAATAGCCTTCAGTGAATAAAAGGCTAATCAATGCACCTATTATCTCCTACTGCCTCCTTAGCAGTTCTGTTTTCTACCAAACCCTCAATTCCAGTGTAATAGGAGATGCTATCTGTGAGCACCAGACAGTGTCCAACTTGAATGTGATCAGAGGAGGTTAAAGGAAGGGCAGGGGGACCTTGGCACAGAGACAAAATGAAAACGAGAAAATGCAAAGAGAAATACAGTATGTTAATTCAGCGTGGAAACATTCGCATCCATAGAAGAGCTGCCTGGTTGCTCCCAATCATCCAGTTCTGCAGCCTGCAAGCAAGCCTGAAACCTTGCCTCCCGATGTCTCCACGGGATTGCAGTACAACAAATACTGTTGCTAACGGACTGTGCATGCCCACCTGCAGGGCATGTGCTCAGAGATGAGCTTCCTTGTATTAGATGGCATCCTAGGTAGGAAAATCAGAACACATGGGTCTGCCTAGTAGGATGAGCTCAGGATCAGAACCTTCCTGTTCCCAAACAAACAGGACATTCCTTAGCTGGATTTCTCAAAGGCAATTTGAAAGGACTGAGACAAATCCTGATTTTCAGATGCACTGAAAGCCTCACTAAAAATAGTAATAAAGAGCCCAGAATGGCTAGTCATCACTGACCAAGCTCTAGTTTTGTGATCAGATCTATGCATGCCGTGCCCCAATTTGTGAACTGTTTCAAAGTAAAGTTCCCAAACAAATCATGTACTGAGCGCAAACTTTTTAATGCCTTTTTTTTTTTTCCCAGCATGTGATGAAAGTCTTCTTTTCTTGTTAGCTTGACATTAACTCTTCAGTTAGTAAAATTGTTGCTTATCAGATGTTAATGCCAATCCTGGGAAAACCATGCAATTTTTTCTTTTTGTAATAAATGGAAGAAGCTTTCCTGTCCCTTCTTCCCTCTCTCTCCTGGATCATTTATGGCTTGACAATACACTATCAAGGGCTGGCTGAGCACCCTCAATCCCACCATAGCGGGGATGGAAGGTCTCCAGCACCTGAGAGGATCAGTCCTTCAGTTCCTGTTTATGACTTATGAACCACACAAAAAAGAAGTGTAAGTTGCAAGACTCAGTGACGCTTATTTCCCCCCTGTACCATAACATTTAATAAATTAAGAACTACTTTCGTCCATTAATTCTTTGCAGGCATTCAGACAAGTTTAGGAGAAACAACATCCTTCAAAATCACATGAATCAATGCCAGCATTTGGCGTACATCACACCCTCAAGTCAAGCTATAACATGTGTGGCAAGCCCAGACCTTGACAGAAAAGTAAACACTTACCTTTCTTGGTTTCACTTTGTCGTGGTAGTCATATTGAAAAATCCCCTTGTAGCTAAGTCCTAACCACCAAGGAATTCCCTGCTTGTCCTGTAAGAAAAAAAGAGAGGGAGTTGCATTGAATGGGATGGGGAAATGCTGGAGATTTTCTAGGTTGTGATTCAATGTGAAGATGTCTTTCTAAGCAATGTCTTTGAATGCCATGGCTGCTCTTAAATTTACCCCTGCTGAATTTCCTCAAGTTGCAAAAGCCTCGTGGTGTTTAGGAGAGGCCTGTTTCACTTTTAGCTATGATATATAAAACCATTTAAAATGCATCGCCTGTGATCAAGTTACTCAAAATGCTGCCAGGGAGGTGGGGAGGTTTGACAGGGGTCCCTTGTGCAGTGGTGCATCCTCTTTCTCTTCCCTGCAAATTATTTAGTCTGAACACTCAGAGATTGGAGAGGAAGGAAGGAAAATCACCCAGCTGACTTGAATTATGTGGAAGGATTTTAGCATTAATCTTGAAAATGCAGCAGTAATGGGATCTGAGAGCTACCAAGTGATAAGGTCTGACAGGCTCGGACCTAACTGCTTTGTGTCTGAGTGTGCAATAAAATGGCCTTATGGAGTAACGGCTGATATCTGATACCAGTCTCTTTGCAATGTACTGAACTGGAGTCCTCAATGAAATTACATCTGTTCTGTTAACGTGATAGAGAATGGCAGGGTAAAACACAGCAAAACCAAAACCCCCACATCAGCCAGAAGCAAAACCTATTATGTGTAATATTTGCTGCCTCATTGCTGCTCACTGGTACTGATTGATCACGGGGAGTTCACTGGAATAGTTCTCAAGTGTTTGCAGGCTTGGATACCCGGCCCAACCCACTGGGTCTTTTTTGGTCTAGAGTAGTCCAAGAGATCTGGATGCAAAGGGTGCTGAAGGGATCCTGCCCTCTGGCAAAAGATGAGGCTAACACTTTTTGCAAAATGCCATGCACATTAGCAGGAATAGACTAGGAACACATCTCCCCGAGACAGGTATTGTCAGATATGTGTGTTTTTATGGTACCCCATGTGTGCAAGACATTACAGATGTATGAAAAACCATGTGATCTGTGCAGAGAGATCATGATGAAACACATCAAAACTTCAGGGGTGATAAATAAGGGAATATGCTCTGGGAGTGTGGATCTAACTAACTTTATATGTTTATTGATTTCTCTACTTAGAAAAAATAATGACTCTAGAAAGCTGGTCAGGCAGGGAAGTCATAATAATATGAGAGTGGAAGATCTGGTGATAAATCGTTAGACAAAAGAAATGAGAGATTTCATGAATACCTGAATGAAATCCACATAGTAAGAAGCAGAGCGCTGTTTCGGGAGGGGGATGTGTTATCTATAGAGTATGGGACAATGATTTGGCATTAAAAAGATGTACTATATCTGTATCCATCTACCTATATCTCAAGCGAAGGGAGCTGCAGTCTGCAGGTCATGGCTGGCCCTAGTTAGATGCTCATGGATCTGTCGGCTGGGAAAAGTCCGACCTCCCAGAACTACAAAAAAGAGTGAAGCATCGAGTCTGCCAGCGATGTGGCTGGCTTGTCCCTTTGGTGCTGGCTCACTGGCATCACCAGAGCTTGCCGTGGCTTGTGGGCTGAACATCTCCAGCACAATAGGACTCCAAGAGTTTTATCTCCAAGAACAGGATTTTCCTCTTTGGAGCTGTATTTACCAAACATTCACGACACAGTTGAAAAAAGTTTATCCTACCACAGGAAGTGAAACAAGACTTTAGTAGCAGTGTATTGTATTCTGAAAGCAGGATGGTTATTTGTACCTCTCTCCCTCCCTCTCCAACAACAGTTTAATTCAATAAATGACCCCTTTTTGTAGCACCTACCTTTACTGCGTAATAATGCACTCCATATGTAGGGAGGGATTCTACAATGCTCATGTAACTGCAAAACAACACATAAGAGAATAACGTGTCTGAGAAGCTGAGAGGATGATCTGGGAAAAAGGCTTAAATAAATAAATAAGTACAGAAATACTTAAAAATAAAGCATTAGGTGATGTGGGAGGCATAGTTACATATTGTATTTACAGTTCAGTATAAATATTTCCTGAAAAAAAAAGGTCACAAAAAGTGACTCTTCTTTCACTTACTTCACAATTGCTTGACCTCTTGTCTGACCATTTAGTTTCTTGTAATGTTCAATGACTCGATCCTCACTGGAAAAGAAGAAATGGGATGTTTTACATAATGGCAGTATCCTGACCAAGAATCTTGCCAAAAGGTGAAGAGACACTTCTGTTAACACAGCTACTGACTGAGGGAATCAAAAGATGCCAAGCAAAAGTGCTAGATGAGGGGATTTGATGCAGCCCAGGGTAAACAAGGGGGACTCACAGACTGAAAATAAAAATGGTTTTCTAGGAGTTGGCTTTCTGGAAGAACCTTTGTTCCTCACAATCATGGTATCTATGCGTACGGACTTTTCCTTCTCTGCATGACTTTCCTTATCTACAAATGATGCCCATGATATTACATTGTGTGGCAAACAGATGTGTGTTGGAGCTGCTCAAGCTCTGCTTTGCCCTAGCTGGTGCAACTTCTTTCCAAGGCCACCAAGTTCTCTGAAAGCTAGCAAAGCTTTCAGGAATTGGTGGCCAGTAATAGCCCTAAGCCTCACAGATTACTCCTCAGTGCAACTGTACAAAACTATATACAGGAGCGCTAGTGGAAGTACTCTGAAGAAATCTCTCTCTCAGCAAGGAGTTAAATTCCTAGTGTACACAGAGGCGATGTCTATAACAGCAGGTTAAACAGTGGCAGGGAATGTTTCCAAGGCACTCACACTTGGGTCCCTTTACTGTTACAGTCCTGATGTGCCTTTGCATACTTTTGGGTTATACTAACTTGCATTCCCCCAGGCAACTCCAGGCTATGCAGTGGGAGTTAGCATGGGCCAGGGCCTGTTCCCAACACTGCTTTGGAGATTAAGACAGTTTCACAGTATAGATGGATGCTGTTCCACACCAGTGGGCCACTGTGTCAGAGAACAGTTCTGGGCAAGTATGATAAATGCATGTTGAGACATTGACCTATACACGGTAGAGATGTAGCATCCAAGAGCAGATCAGCATGACCCAAATGACAGACTGAGAGACATCGTAAGTTCACTTTTAAGGAATCTCATTCCTTCTTCTCCAGTTAATGGGTAGCAGGAGAGCACAGAACCAGAGCTATCTGAGGCATATAATCAGCTGTTCTAGCAAGGTTGCAGCATGGCAAAGCCTAAGCCAATGATCTCCTCCCAAAGGTTCACAGCACTCTGATTTCAATAGCATTCCTCTCAATCTACAGCCATGCAAGTCATCACAGCCTCCAAGCCTGGGACTTTCACACTGGTCCGACTTTGGTTCTTCTCTAAATTCCAGCACTATAATGCCCGCAGGACCAGCTCTGTTACATTGGCATGACAGAATACTCAAGTCCTTGGGTTTAAACCAATCTCTTGCTTTTTATGTTGCAACACCAAGGATAAGGAATCTGTTGAGTCCCCTTGAGATACTGTACAGAACTTGGCAGTCCAAGAGGAAGGAAACCTAAACTACCTTTATGCCACCTTTGTGCCCTCCCACCTGGCACTGTGTAAGCTTCTAGTAGCACCAAGTGTCTATCTCATGCCATCATGCTGAATGCAGTTTAGGCCAATGTGAACTGACATTCCTCCCTCCCTGCATTTCCTAGGTCCAGCTGGGACCCCTAATGGGGCTTTTAAAGGCAGCCACATGGTTGTCCACCTTGTGGTAATCCTTCCCCAGGCAGAACTGAAGCTGTTTTTATGGCTAGACAGTGTGAAGGAGCACAGCAGTGTGAGATGATCTGGTAGATGACCTCACTGCAACTGCTCAGAGATGCCCATGGGGACTTTTGTGGAAAACTGCAAAGCGTGTCACTAGCCCTGCGAACACGACTGCGTCTTCTCATTGCTGCCTTCCCCATACGCATCCTTGTGCCAGAGAGATCTGTGTGGAGCTAGAATCTCTTTCAGAAACAAGTTCCCCTGCCCCTGCTTGGCATAGCCTTCACAATGCCCTCAGTGATGTCACAGGTAGAGGCCACACAGAGCCTGTTCTGTGACATCACAAGAAGAACAAACTGCACTGTGACACGACAAACAAGACGTGCTGTGCACAGATGGGGTGTGGGGCCTGGCAGAGGGGAGCTGAGGACTGTGCATCCGTCCCTGGTAATGCAGGGAAGAAGGGGGAGGACCGGAAACACCAGGGTAGACAGCACAGAGCAATTAAAAGCAGACAGTCTGTTGGACTGTCAGCAGGGCCAGCTGTTCCCCTACAAGCCTGTCATTTGTCTGAGAGTACCTGCTTTCCTTACTCACTCACCAAGTGACTTTCCCCAAAAGTCACTTGCAAAAATAAAAGGGCTCTTACTGGGGCAAGGTGATGTCCCACCAGCATGCCACAGCGGGTACAGGGTGCTGACTGAGTCAGTGGCAAATTACATGGGTAAAGGAATAGTCCAGCTCTCCCATCAAAACCCTCAGAATAATTTTAATGCTTAGAAAATGGTCTGTAAGCTACAGATTCAACAGCAATGAAACCATATTCAGCCCACTGATCCAAGCAAGTACCACAGATGTTATGGGCGTGCACATGAAGGCAGAGCCGGGGTGTCCTGCCATGACTATCATAAACAGGATTACTTTTGGAGCAATAACTGAATTACATGAGTGTTCAGTACTGGAAGATCTCCAAAAGCCATCATTCTTAATAAAAAAGATAGACAGAGAAGGCTTACAGCCCTTTGAAATTACCTCTTAAAACCACGATTACATGTGGATGCAATTCCTCTCTGCCTCAGACAGGAACAAACCCGTAGTGACTTCTCAGAAAACAATGGAGTTTCTGCAGTGGAAAACGCTCTTAGCTTTGGATTCCACTCAGTTTATTGTACAGCTCTCGTATTGATGAATTCAAGGAAAGAATACCTACAGGATGATTACCTAATGTGATTCCGGATGCGCTCTGCTTTCTTACAAATGATTACTACAAAATAATGGATATGTTCCCAGACCATATCCCTTGGGTAGGGAAGCCAATCGATGGCCCATTTCCTTTAGAAGGACAGATCAGATGTCAGGAAGCCTTCCTGAACAGTGGGACAAATCAAGTTATGTTCTCAACCCATACTAAAAGATGTCCAGGCTCTACCCAGTTCTCCTAAACAAATGCACACAACACCCTCTATACCTCCATTGCCTTGTTAGGATAATGATGATCTTCCTTTCCATTGTGTAATGTTTTGAAGTCTACAGATGTTAAGTGCCAGATAGGTATCATCATTGTTTCTACTTTTGGATGAAAAAAATAAAGCCTGAATATTTAGAAAATATTCAAAAATATTTAAAAATATTAAAAAAATTAAAAAATATATTAAAAATCGAGCCATGGCTATTTAAGAGTGGAATTTGCTGCCTTTCACCCTTCTACAACACTGAGCTACTCGCGCTTTGGGGAAAGAAACAGATACTCCGGAGCACAATTCATCCTGGCAGCAAAGGGAGCTGAGGGCACCTAGCTCAGATGGAGAGGTCTGCACTGAAGAAATGTTCGTGGACAGACGAATCCCACCCCAGCTGCGTGACAGTGGCTCCTCTAACAGTTCTTTGAACTTCCATTTCATTCCCTGCACAGGAAGGATTATCCAGCACAGAGGTCACTGTCTGCCTCCAGCTTTGGGACAGAGGGGTAAGCCCAGCGTGTGCCAGGGAAAGCAAGCAAAATCATTCACAGGTCAGAAGGAGCATTAGCAGAGCTTATAAACATTCTCCCCTGTCACTTCAGCTGTTCTCTGAGCGGCTGCCATGCTGCTATTGACAGCTGGGAGAGTGCTGGGACATTGCCTGCACCACCAGCTGACGTCTCCTCTCCCCCTGCTCTGGCTTGTCGAGGTGGCAGTGACACAGAAACTCATTCATAACGCAGGGCTGACAGAGGATGCTTAACTAATGTGGAGATACAGAGGCTGCCGAAGCATTACTGTCTGCCTGCCAGCTCATAAAACGTTCCCCCCCAAGCTGCAAAAATTAGTACATGGATGATAGCCCGCAGCAGACAACTCTGATAAAGATCTTTAGAACTACCAGGAAATCCCTCCTGTCCCAGCAGCTTACAGAACTGGACGGCAGACGACTTGCAAGCAAATGCAGGGCCAGAGTTTCTCATCATCAGACCCAGATTTTGAAAGGTAGTTGTTTCCCCCTTCTCTTCCCAGCACACCGAGCTGTTTTAAATAGCTGTCCACTCATTGCTGCGCCTTACTGTCATTCTGTTTCTAACCTTTTTCCATCTTGATTATATTTTCGAACTTACTAATGTCTGTATTTGCAGTCATATGCTAGCCCACTGAAGCCAGGAAAGCATCTCTTCTTGTATTAGAGAAACTAAATAGTGATTTTCGGCTGATATTGTCAGGGCTGAATTTTCTGGCAATGCTGATGCTTTAGGTTGCTAAAAACAAGCTTGCATTCAAAGCCTGTTGGAACCTGGGAGAAGCCTATCTTCCCCCTGGTCTGTTGAAAATCCCATTCTAGCACCCACTTTTGTGCCAGTGCATCTCCTCCTTACATTCTTATTGGCAACCTAGTACTGGGCTGGCTTGCTGGGAAGAATATGAATTGAGATAAAATACAATGCCAATGGCTGGAAAGGAGTGCTGTGAACTAACACAGGTTCTCTCCTGTCTCATTTTGATTAGTTAGGTGTCTAAAATAATAAATACTGTCAGTTGTGTCCATGCATGGGCAAGAGAAATCAAAACTCAGGGCCCCACTTCCTGGACTGTGTGGGAGGACCAAAAGCTCAGCTTTCATTTAAAACAAACAAACAAACAAACAAAAAACCCCCAAACCCAAAACTCCTTGCTTCACCAGTAATCAGTGATGCTAAGAGATGCTTGAGAACAAGATGTGCAACTGATTCTTCTTAATCTATAGAAAGCTGGAAACAAAAACTTGGTGATACAAAAACTACAACCTTCATCTTTGTTGTGATATCTACAAAACCCCAAGAAGAGGTTACAATGGAGGTAAAGGCCTGCAGCAAAGGTACGAAACCAGCAGACTCCATGAAGGTGGAGCTGGAGGCACCAAACTGTGCTGATTCAGCCCTCGCTGCATCTAAGAATCCAGGACTTGTCCTACTGGTCTTACTACATTTGTCAGGAGCAACAGGTGATGCTTTTTCATGGTCTGTGATGGAAATGTTATATTATTTCATGCAGATCTATCACAGTATCTTGCTGAAGGTATAGTATTTACTTGATTATCCATTGTATTGCCTCTTAGTCCATTTCAGCCTATACAAATGTAGCACAGGGTTCTTTTGTTTGTTTGTTATAAACTAACTAGAGCAATTACCCATCCTACCTCTAATGTTTTAAATGTTTCTTTCTGGAGCTGGAAATTCACTTGTTACTGCTTTGTGCTAATGCTGAAGAACTGCAGCATAAAACTGATTTCACATAGAAAAGAACAAGATGAAATTTTTATCCATTATGTAACCTGCATGAAATGCAGAAGTGCCAGAAAAAACAGTTTTAAAAATCTGCCCTCTTAGATCACTGAAGTTTGATCTGTACTTCAGAGGCGTTTCGTCTGATTGAGCAGCAGCCTCTTCTTGAGAGCATTCAGCATTTCAGAAGGTGTTTACCATTAAAAAATAATGAACTACTGATGTAGAAGAGGTCTCTGAGACCTGGTTACTGAAGTGAAATCACAAGGGAGTCACAGGACTGTAGCCACTGGTTTTATTACCCCATTGGAAACAACCAGCTTCCTAACCTGCGACCTGTTCTCAGTCACATGAGAACTTCCCAAAAACTAAGTACAGCTGCAAGAAGTGCTGTACCCTGTGTATAACTAAATACTCACGTTCTGAGCACAAGATTTTTACATGGCTCTTCTTGCTTCAGGTGACTGAACGTAGCCCAAACCCAAGGAGAGTGTCCTGCAGACAGAGGAGTCCCAGAGCTCACTGAGATCTCCCAGCAGAAGTCCTTAGTACAGGCATGTTGCCTAACACTTGCCAACAGTGGGGGCAGACAGCTCCTGACGGGCAGACAGGGCCTGACAGGCAGCCTGGGTTGTCACCGCTTTCCTGTGTACGGGCACCATCCCAGGCAACTGAAGCAAAGGCTATATGGGCACTTTAATAAGACCTCAGTCCGTGTTGCTGCTGAAGGGTCAGATTTGCCTTCCCTGCCCATGGCTACTTGCTCCCACCACTCCCCTCTTGGTGGCTTTTAGCTTGAGCTACAAGTTGTCACTCAGACCAGGCCACCGACCTGGCTGGAAGCACACTTTTTTTTAAGGTGTGGATTAATTCATGCGGAAAGGAAGGAGATGCTCCAAACAGGGAGACCGTTCTGCTTCCAGTGAAATGGCAGCCTACATTTATCAAATTTTTACGAAGATTTGGTTTGATTTTTAGACAGGAACGCCAGGAGACTGTGACGATCCACGGCTTTTGTGTAAGTGCTCCTAACCTCAGCCTGGGACTCTGTCTCCCTCCTGATGTGCTCAGGAAGTGATTAGGAGATCTCACAGACTAGCTTGCCTACAGCTTGACACTAGGTACAGCTAATTCTGGTATTGTAGCCATGCTAGGAAAAGTAGATGGCCTCCTGGCAAAGGGAAGAACTGAGATCATAAACTACAAACTGATTTGTTTCCCTCTGCCATCCTCAGATTACCAAGATGCCGAAATTAAAAGAGTAGCTGTTAAAGAAGTTCACTCCCACCCCCAGGCTTATAGCCTAATGCTTTAAAGACAAACATGAAAGAGGAACAAACAGAAAATCAAGTGAAAGCATCGCCCCATTAATGAACAGCCTTTCCCCAAATTCTTTCCTATTTGCACAAATAAAAGGGATAGGCTGGGTGGCACAAAGAATCTATGTGTGGGGCATACAGAATTTAATTGTGACCCTGCCCCTATCCTGGATTTCATTTTCAGTGCAATAAAGACAGAACTCATAAGAGGTGAGAGGTGGAGACCTCTGAATATTATCCAGTTCCTATAAAAGGACAAACCCATCCCTTTTAGCTCAGCTATGCCATACAGAGAGGACTTGCAAGATGAAGCTCAATCACTCAAAAATAACACAGAGCAGTGGCAAAACATCGACATTTCAAATGGGGAAAACTTTGCACAGATGCAAAGTGCTGGGAAAGGAAATGGCACATTAGGCCTCTTGATTTCATCAGGACACTTGCACGTTTACAGTGAATTTTCTGGCCAGATAATACTGCAGCCATTTGGCAGACAAGGAAACTGAGGCCCAGGGTGGTAGCTCTACTTGTGTTGAATCATGCAATGAGTCAGTGGCAGACCCAGAGCTAGAAGGCAGGAATCCCTGCATCCCAGTTCCACTCTCGGATCATTTCTTGCCAGAGCCAGGCCCTGCATAAGACACTGCAAAGCTGCTCAGCAGAATGATACATTACCAGTAAGCGAGGGAAGGATGCTCCTTCAGCGCTGGTGTTGGAAGGGCTGGCAGCTTCTTTAATTCACTCCTTACAACTTCATTGCTGAAAGAGAGTTCAAAAGGAGGATCAGGCTACAAGAAAACAATCACAATATTTGATATGACCTGACCTAGCTGGCAGGCTGCTACGGCTCTACATCTGTTCCTCCTTAACAAAAGGCATGGGGGTTTCCTTTTTCCTCTCTCCTTATTTATTTTATGGCAGACCAGTTAACGTTTCTCTCTATTATCAAAATTGGAGAGAAGCTCTCCCAGATGGTTATGTTGAAGCACTTCCTACCAGTGACTGGACA
The DNA here is from genome assembly GCA_013400535.1 of Scopus umbretta. Taxonomy (NCBI): domain Eukaryota; kingdom Metazoa; phylum Chordata; class Aves; order Pelecaniformes; family Scopidae; genus Scopus; species Scopus umbretta. Next base: position 49,879 of record VZTL01006046.1, on the reverse strand, counting down.
CAAAAGCCACCATGCCACATTGCATTGAGCAGGGTCCTACGGACATGTTCATACAGAGAAAGAAAGAAGTAAGAGGAAGAGAAGAAAAAGTGATGCTTTCAGCTGCAATAAAGAAATTTATGTAATGCCTTACAACCTGCTGCAAAAACTAATGATTTGCTTTCTTAGCATCACAGGTTGCCCTTAGCCTCTTGCCCCAGTGACCAGGCCTTTGCACAACATCTTCACTGATAAGACTCCAGCTTGACTTTGTGTCCTGCTGCACAAACCCTTCTGTGGGACCGGGCCCAACCACTTGGCTAACATTCTCCTCCCTGCAACCTCTAGTGGCTACACTGGCCAGCTGGAGCAGCATCGCTGCGCACCAGCAAGCAGGGAGAGCTCATGAAATGGGAGGCAGACTCTTGCAGATGAAATGAAACCCTGAGATTTTCTCCTACAAACCCCAAATGGCTCCCTTCTCACTTTTAAACACACAAGGAATTGTGTGCACACGGAAAAAAAAATCCTTCAAAGGCTTGGGAAGGAAGGCAGTGTTGCTGCTATTTTTAAAACTGTAGAAATAAAGATCTAAGAGGGCCAGACAGGACATTGGGGAGTGCCAAAGAATTAATGTTTTCTGGCTTACTTTTTAATAGCAGGTTTTTTTCTGCCTTCTTGTACCCTGCCTTTATCCTGCCAAGAAGTGTGGCTGTCCTGGAGCTGTGGAGGGAGATATCTCTTCCAGAGCTCCAGATTTCCCAGCCCACTGGCTTGTTCTGTAGGACAGCAGGGCCATTAACCTGTCTAGGCAGTCTTGGCATCCCCAGCTGTAGACCAGCTGTCTTAATATCTGCTAAAGGCCCAGGGAGCCCGTGGATGTGCCAGGTCATCCTGAATTTTGTTCTTGTCTCTGGGAGAGTCTGGTGGCTTGTGGAGACTTGATACCACTTCGGTTGTAAAAATCTTCTCAACATTTCTCCATTTGTACATCCTGGCAGCAGGCTCTGCCTGAGACTTAGGTGGGTTTGTCTTAATTGGAGTTTGCAGGTTAATTGCTAGGTAGAGCCATAGGGTAAACCACTACCATAAATCCTGGAGCAGGCATTTTGGGTATGTCTACAGGCATTTACTATCATGGTAGTTCCCTGACAATCAAGTAAGTAGTTTTATAACAGGACCACAACTTCTAGTCAAGACAAATCTATGAGAGAGATGCCCGAGTCTCAATTATGTTCACATTTTGCGGAGTGAAGATGTGTAGAACAGCACTTTGAAGAAATGACTAAGGCAACCACTTGATGCTACGCACATAGAAAACCACTCAGTAGCACCTCATATGCCAAATCAAATGACTCCTGACAAACAGTGTTTGAACAGCCACTCCTGCCTAAATCTCATGGTCATTTGACCATCAGATAGATCTTCCTTTGTAAGTGCAAATGCTCAAAAACTATTCAGATTTTTTCTTCCATGACAGGTAAATTTCTGCACAAGTCTGAACAAGAAGCTGCTCTGTTCCATGTTATCTGCTGATCTGGCTGCTCTGCTCTGTGACTGACAGCCTAGAAAATATGCTGTTGCTGTTTACAGGGTTTACTGTAAGAGTCTGCCCAGAGATGTCTCCGCCACAGCATGTGCATACTCAGATCTTACTGAGTTTTTTGACATCTTGAAAGAAACTGGGAGAAAAAAAGTAGAACCCAGCACAACTGGAGCACAAGCAGCAGTCACTGCCCTCAAGTGAAGGTTTGCTGAGGCTGGCTGCTCACAGAAGGAAGTTGAGAAATTTCCAAAACTTTTCTGGGAAGACAGGGAGTAATTTCCAAACAGGGACTTTCTGAGCCCAGAAAACCGTCAAATAGGGCAAAAGTAGTGGTGACTAACTATCTTTGAGAGCCTGGGAAAAAACCCGAATCAGTAATGGCTCCCATAAAAGAAAGGGCTAAGAACAGCCCACTCCATCTTTTCTGTCACGAGGAGCAAAGCTTGCTTGCACTGTGATAAAAAGTCTTTTAAGAATCAGAGGAAAAGACATTCTTAGTGATGTTGTTGGATGGGATTAGCATTTCTCCTCAGTATCTAGAAAATACCATAAAGGTAGTGCCTTACAACTTCAAAGCACCAAATGTATTTCAGGTAATCACTTCCAGGAACAAAAAGCTATTTCATTCCGTGGTCCATATATTCACTAAGTCTTCTGGCAAGACTCGTCTCAAGACAAATGAATTTAGACTCCCAAAAGGATGTCAAATCAAGAAAAAGGAAAAAAATAATGACTCAGGTTGCATTTGAACAAGTGGCCATGAGGTGACTTTCCTCTTGACTCCTTTTAAAAACACCAAACCCCTTAATTTTTAAAATGTTTCCAGCTGGATCAAAAGTGGTTTCGTACTTACTGCCTTTCCCACTCTTTCTAGTGAAATAACGCAGTATGTTTATTTTATTACTGTGTTTGTTTAATCTGGTCACTTGTGCTGCATTTATTTTATATTCAAAAGTGTCCAACCTCTAACCTTGTTATATATGGAAGGGTGCTTTTGATATAGATTTTTTAATATAGAGGGGAAAGGCTCCACACTTTCTCTGTGTCCTCCAGACCAATTCATTCCTGCATTATGGTGGAAATTATAATATTTAAAAGACTGAATAACAATATGTAATCTGACCTGGAAGAGCTGTCTACATGGGATCCTGAAAGCTGGTTAGATATCCAGAAATATAGTTGACTGACTGGAGAATGGACCTAGAAAACAGAACTCCTGAGTTCTGGTACTGCCTGTTTAATGAGTCTTGGCCAAATAAATTAGTCACCATATCTCAGTATTTCTGTCTACACAGGGGGGTAAAAGGCCTACCTAGCCACTTGATAAGCATTTTGTGAAAAATTAGTTTTTGCAAACTGGCTGCAATAATTTTGAGCAAGATTACATATGAAGTTGTGTCAGGAAATCCATACATTTTCCAGCTGTGTAGTAACAATGATCAGTAACAAAACTAAACTGCAGGTTAAAGTTATCAACTCTTCTCAGCATGGTAATTCCTTCTCTTGAATGCAAGAGGAAATGCAGAGTCTGAGATTCTCGGATTAAACGGCACTGTTTGAAATACAGTGGTTAGGATCTTCATGCAGTGGTTAGGATCTTCTCCATAAAGTTGCAAGAATGTAGCCTGAGTTTTGTAACCCCTTGACAAACTCTAATTGGTTAATGTCACTTACTTACATAGAAAGAAAAGTAAGCCTGAAACTATGTTAGATTTCCATCTACCCAAATGCTGAAATTATTGTGAAATTCTGCTTAACAGGAAACTGGCCATTTGCTTTCCTCTTTTGTTATTCTTTCATATGTTGCTGGGAGATACTTGGAGTTCACTCGAAATGTCTCATATTGCTTAACTGGAAGAAATCTAGCAATGACAGTCTGTCTGAGGAACTAGCTGCAACAGTTCAGGATTTTGTTTTCCTTAGGGTTTTTTCTTTCCCCTCCCCAAACTGAGGGACATATGTTATTTCCAGCTGCTTTGATATAGATGCTGTTTAAGGTTGAAGAGCTGGATTCTGAATGTTTAAAACCAAAGTTGGTGTGAGTTTCCCAAAGATTTTGGTCAAAGTCAGACTGGACTCCAAATCCAGTAGGATTAATTTAGAGGGAAGATCTTGACTATTTTAACAATATGTGATGCTCCCGCCAAACTTAGCCAGGGCACCCTGGTTCCTTCCTCTATGTAGAGGGCCACACCTGTAGGACTTGTGTTCATCTAAGGATCTGAAATTTGTCCTGCCCACGCTCTGCCAACCAAGTGTGACTCAGCTCCCTACTTCTAACAAGATTAGCTTGAATTAATAACCGTTACGTCCGTCTGCAGGATAGTAGTTTAGGAGCTTTATACACGTGATTCTGTGCCTTTGAAGTCAAAACTTTTGTAACTAGCATGAAAAAGCACAGATCAAATCTTAAGCGTCCTATTCAACCTGAGAATCAGCAGAAGAGGGATACTCAATTGTCCTAAGTTCAGTGGTGTGTCCCAGCCTAAATGTAAACTTTTTTCAGTTTTGTCAGCTGAAGCATTTCGGGACTCTTTTATTCTCCTTTAATGCAGAAGACTAGGAACTTCTTATGGAGAATAACTTTTTATTTTAAACCTCGCTCTGCCTAAGTCTGTATCAACTGAGAGATGTGCCCTTTATAGAACTCCGCTTGCAAAACACTGAGCTGGACCAGGCCACTTACAGAAAACACTGAGAAATACTTTTCTTAGTTGATCTAAAAGGGCTCAGGAGCTCAGGGTTTCTGATGGGCTTGTTTTTGAAATGAAACACACATTAGAAATGGAAAAGGCCGTAGTCAAATTGTTCGCTATAGATGCCAAAGCGATCTGTCAGGGCTATTGTGGCATCGTAGCTCCAGACAGATAAGGGCGACTCAGACTGTGTGCTCTCCAGGCTTACCAAACGCTGGGCAGTCATTGCGATGCCTGAGTTAAGTGGTACTCCAAGGTGGCAAGAATCAGCACTAAGAGACACATACATGATGATGCCCTACCAAAGGACACAGGATGTGTGCTTGAAACAGCACATAAGCCCCTTTTAGGGAAAGGAAAGAGTAGTACTACAAGCACAGTTATTATTCTGAGGCATATTCCCTCAAAAGCAGCAGTGGGAGCTGCTCTCATTTTAGATGCAGCAGTTCACAGCAGTAGAAAACTGCTAGAGTCTGTAAGATCAGTTCTGCTTTTTGAGCTCCCATGAGGCCCAAAAAGCAGACTTGCAAGTGCATTCAGGAGTCCTGAACCAAACCCCTGTGATCCACCACCTGGGTGCAGTGGGGTTTGGAGGTAATCACGCTCTGGCCACCACAGGCAGGTGCCAACTCACAGCTGAAATTGCGACAATTTGGCATTGGCTATCCCAGCACCTGAGGTGATCAGCAGCCACTTGTAGGAAGGCTGCCATGGAGAACAGCAATTCTCCCATCACTACAAATGAGTCAGTGCTTATGCACTTTTCTGGATCAGGGCCAAAGAGAAACTTGTAGTCTCACAGCCTATAAATCTGATGGTGGCAGTAGACAGGACAGGTGTGGGAAATCTGGAGTCTGCGCTCCAAGCATGCAACCCCTTAGAATTAACTCATTTCTTCAAAAAAAAGAAGCAGGAGTTCAAAAGTTCAGCCTTCATGCAATGTATGCTACCATGCACAACACATTATCTTTAAATCTCAGCAGCAAGACATTCACAACTGCAGAGCTTCTCTGTTTCAAAGAGAAGCCACTTCTATTTTAAACCATTTCAACATCAACTAACTTCAAACGCTGAACCTAACTTCAGCCCTAAGAGAAGTCAGAACATTTGTCTCCATCTGCAGTTCCTCTGGCTGGCCCTGGGCTTAATTTGCCTCCCAGATTTTACACTGCTGAGACGAATAACCACAAATCTCAGCAGGCAAAATCTTGACCATGATGACCTCATGTTGACTTCAGTAGCACCTGGATCTCACCCAGCCCATAAACCCATGTCAGTGCACTTTCGAGGGGAGCTGCTGGACAGACATCTCTGGAAATGTTAAGTCTTCTCCTAGACCACAGAGGGTTAGGGTAGAATTCTTCTACTTCCTCCCAGGATAGGCTTTAAACTCCACTAGTATGGCAGATTGCTTTGCCACCAAAGCCCATTCATAAATTAAGATCCCTGGCAGTGTCAGCAAGTTGTAATTATGACACCACTTCTCTGCCTGACTTGGATGTAAGGATTCTCCCTTCCACTTCAAACCATTGTGACCCACAGGTGGAAAGGACTAAGAGTGAACTGTTTTATCGGGGATGGTGATGACTGCCACACCGATGTGGAGGAAGCAGCGAACACCATGTGTTGAGGTATCTTTCGTGCTCTCAGAGAAGATTCCTTACTTCTCTGTGGCCTAGAGAAATGCACTATGATAAACAACCATTCCTTTTACAAGGGACATCAAACAGCTTTTAGCAGATGGATGCCTTCCACCAGCTGTTTCCACTTCTGGTCTGGAAACAGATACTTGAAGATAAAATGCGTTTAGTCCTATTACCACGAGCCATCTGATTCCTTTCTATTCTGTGTTTCATAGTCTGAATGTACACTTTCAGGCTGTGTTTTCGTCATGTCCAAGATATTCTGAGAAACATTAAATACTGTTCTTCACAGCAAAACCAGTGGAAGAAGTGGTTTATCACAGGTTTGAATGGCAGAACTCTGCTTGGTCCAGCTCTTCTGGGCTAGGCACTTGGCAGTGCATGGAAAACCAGACTGAAAAGTAAAAGAACCACATGTACTCCAGTGCCCCCTAAATGAACACTGCTGACAGCTGAGTTATTCCAAATTGGGTGGAACTGAAAAATGAAACAAGACTGGGCTTGTGTTTCTGTGGTCAGATGCATGTCAGGATTTTGTAAGTTGATTAAGGTTTTGAGAAATGATAAGGCAGAACTTAAACTTCCTTTTAGCAAGGGTTACCTTTTGTCATCTCAGATTCCATGATGGGTAGGCAATATTTGTAATGCATTGTTCCTTTTCACTGGTGTGTCTCAATTTTAGTTGGCTAGAAGTCCCAGTCCACCAGAAGGTGGAACCTGCCTGTTATTCACAGCCTCCTGTGGGTGCACAGAGTACCATTACTGTCTTAGTGTATCTCAATGCTGGCAAAATTAAGACAGCTCTTCAGGCTCATCTGGCAATTCAACCTCAACACCCATTCACGCTTCATTTTCTTCTCTGAAACTAACTTCAATGGATATTGTGGTCCTCCAGCTGAACTCATGTTCAGATCAGCAAAAGTAATATATGGAGTACATGAATTTTTTAGCATAGACAGTTCTCCTGGGCTTCAGATGAAGAACTTTCATATCTCTCTCATGAGGCATCAAACAGCCATCTGACCTTTGGTTGCTACTAATGCGTAACTGACAGATACAGTCAACTTAAATGAAAATTCTTGGGCATTTCATTAACAGTCTCCTGAAACACTGAGCACAGTCACCTTTTTGAATTTCTTACAGCAAGTCTGAAGATTTGGCTCAAGAGATAGCAGAAATTCAACAAAACCAGCCATTCTCATAATCATCATGATTATGAGAACTCTATCCAAATTCAAGCTGAAATATCAATTAGTGATGGAATTTTAATGTTGCCTCTGGCTAGATCTGTGATGTAACAGTGATTGTAAAGTCATTTCCTTAGTAATTTCCTTCCAAAGACTAGTCTATTTCCTGAACTTCATGGGCATATAAAGAGATTTGTCAACAACAAAGACACAAACAATGCTGTTTGCAAGGCATGCTCTTGTCAAAGGCTGTGTTTTGTGAAGAAATGATTTCAGGAAACACGATGTCTATGTTAGCAATGCATTCCTGTTGCTACACAGCTACAACTGAGCCGCATTGATCACACAATGATTTTACCAGCTTCATTCTCACAGCACACAATGGCAAAAACTTTTAAGTTCACCTACCTTGAAAAATCTCCCTTTGCCTCCTGTAAGATGAGGAAGAAAAATTAAAAATATATCATTAAAAATAGGAAAAAAATTTAAGAAAACGGCTGTTCAAGATTTTCCATTTGCAAAATTCATTTAGCAGCAATTTCCTGTTGTAATTGATTCCTCATGTATTTTTTGGAACCAATATCTAATGTCCAGTGCCATGATATATGCAGTCAGCTGGGCAGATTAACAAACAAAAGGTTTGCCTAATACAGGGCCAGATGACTCCTCATTCTGCTAGTGGATACCCAAGAAGCTGCAGGAAATAATGTTAGCAAATAAGTAATTTTTTGCATCAATGTGGATGCTACATTACTAGATCTCTGGAGTCTCAGTGACTTTGCAGCCTCTGAGGCAGCAACTCCCCTGACTCTTTTTGCAAGTATTCTCGTTATTTTCTAGTAACTAGACTTTCAAAAACTAGCCCACTCTCAGCTTTCAAGGGGATGCAAGACACAGGTTTTTCTAAGTCCTCGCTGGGTGTTTGGGGCAGTATTTAGCTCCCTTACTTATATATCTAGATATTTCTACTTATTACCATCACAGCCTGATGTTAAAGAGCTGGGTAACGTTCCACTCCAGTAGTTAGATTAGTACCTGACTCTAACTGCATATCTGGTGAACTCTCAAAATCTGGTGAGTCCCCTCCTCGACAGATGTAATGCACATTTTGCATTTTTGATAGGCAATATGCGTTGCATACGACGCATGCTAAAGCACCTCATTTGCCATCAGCTACACAGAAAGCCCAGTGCAATAACGCAATTTGTGCAGTGAGGGAGTTTCCACTGCCAAGAGGACCAGGTTTTGCATTCAGGTCTTTTGTCCATCCGCCTGCAAAACCTGCCAGCCCACGTCCAGTGGTGCGTCAGTCTTGAGGCTGGGGTAGAGTTCAGAGCTTTGGTGGTACTTTAGCTTGTTCCGGTAACACAACGATTTGAAATATGGCTGCAGACTAAATCACTTGAGTTCTGACAGTCCTTTACTATCTTCCTATTTCCCTCTGAGTGAACTGAAGTGCAGACAAGCTCTCCTCTGGTTCATAGGAAGGAGTCCTCAAGCATATCATGATTACAGTTCAACACAGAGGAAAACCCAAAAGATATGCCTGCACAGGGATGAGCATACTGAATTAAAAAAGCAATTTTGTAGGGTAGATTCTCCATGCTTCAGTTCTTTGACCTGAATGCTACAGTGAGAAGTAGAACAAAATGCAGTATGATCCCTCTTGTTTTGCTTGGATCCTGTCACAAACATGGGCTGTAGTAATTTCTGGTTACAGACAGCAGAGGTGTGGCTTGTTTTGACTGTTTTCATGAAGTTACACATCAGCTACTATAGGAATACACGTAACATCCTGCATTTGTCTGCGATGAGAAACAATCACAGCAGCGAGGGTTACAGTGGCAGATCTAGATCTGGCTGTACAATTACCGAGCGCTCAAAGTTATTCATTAGAATGAGCAGACAATAGATTCATAACCCTATTGCTGCTTCTCACAATGAGCCTGTTGTTTGATGTGTATTCCCCCAGCAGCCAATATGCAATTTCTATAATGTGCTTTTAATTGAGTCCCCCATCCTGACTCTCTCGCTCCATTTTTGTTACATAAAACGATTTTAATGAAGATTCAAATCCCTACGCATTAATTGCTTCTTTAACATGGAAAGTGCTACAGAAGTGCAATGCATTGTTATTTATTAGTGCAGTCCGATGAGATGGCTTCTCTGCTCACATGGCTCCTCATAGCTTCATGGCTGATGGGAAAAAAAATGAAAACTACACTGTACGAAAGGGGAACAAGAATCATCTGACAATTATCTCTGACCTGCTCCCACAGTCATGCTCCTTAAAAGAGTTCTTTCACAAAAACCACCTCCGCTACCCTGAAAAAATTCTTCTTTGGGAATCAGAGATTTACCAAACGCTGCTGGTAATTTGCCCTCTGACTCTTTCCCTCTTCCTGAAGCGCAGGACTTTAAAAGACAATTTTTTTCTGGAGAAGTTTTCTGGAAAGTCTTTAAGCCCTTCTGCCCACCTCAGAGAATACAGACAGTTGCATATATAAAAGCTTATGGAGATCATCAGAGGGCCAAGTTCCACTGGGAAAACAAATGCAACTACAGTCACTGAAGAAGAACCCATTGTATATGGATTTCACCTAGGAAATTGCATTCACCACTTAGATTTTCTCTGGCTTTACATCATACCCCAGGGTCTTGGATACCTGTGTCAATGCAAACATAATATGTATTTATGTATGCAAAATGTTGGGCAGTAGAATCTGCTCCATGTGTGGAGAGGTCTTGTTTGAGAGCCTTCTGTAGCTATTTTGCATTGGTATGAATGATGAAAACTGCGTAAGACATCTTTCTCCTCCAAGTGGGCGAACCCCTGCACTTCTGTACAGCCATTTTGGATTCAGCAAGAGATTTAATGCAACACGAGGAAGCACGAAGCGAGAGAAGGCGGGTGCTTACCTGCAAGATGTATGCAGCCAGTTCGAACACCACTTCACTGTCAACCTCAATGAGTTCCTTGAAAGGTGAAGAAAACAAGAAAGAAAAAGAGTTGAGTCAGTTTGAGCTCCTGCAAGAAGGACATGCATCTCCTCCTGGCTACTGCACGGTGAAGCATGTGGTGCCAGTTTTCTCCCCTGGCTAGGCTTCAAAGCATTCCCTGTGCTCCTGGAGACCAAAGTGAGGGAGAACCTGCCCACTCAGATGTGGAGAAAGCCAAATATTCAGTGTAATGGCTTGGTAAATGAAGCATAACTGCATGTGGCATGAAGGGATTCCTGGGGAGGAGGGAGGAGAAGGAAGGAAGGAAGGGGGAGGATCAGGGTAATTTTTATTTTCTTGTGTGATTTAGTGAAAGGTAGTCGGGGAAATACATTTTTTCTCCCCCAAATGTCACCCGTGCTTCACGGAAACACAGCCTTGTTCTTGGCTCACAGGAGCATGGAAATGAGAAAATTTGTCTTTGCCGAGGTTATGTCAAAGCCCCCGCAGAACTCCTCTGGCCCCTGCCCAGGGTAAACTCACAGGAAAAAGAGCCTTATGCCCTCTTGCAGGATTGTTTTGGCCCCTTCATCCCCATGAGCACGGGGCTGGGGGTGCTCTGAGAATGAGCTGTAACAGCAAATCTTTTGGTAAGATCTTCACTGCTCCATTCTATAGGATCCAGCCCTCGATGAAAGCAATCTTGGAGGGTCAGGTGACATTGCGAGCGTTTTGCTTGGACACCGTGGTCACATGAAGGACACCGATGGTCCCATGAGATCCCCTCAGGGTCCTTCTGCTGAGCCTGAGATAGTAGTCACAGAACCGGGGGGGTCCAGGCACTGCTCTGTCTGAATGTGTGGGATGCAGACTCAGCATCAAAGATGCTGGGGATGGGAGGCACGAGCGTTAATCTTGTGGCCAAGTGTCCTCTCCCCGAGCTTCCAGCCCCTGTTTTTTTGGGAGAATAGTGGGCTTTTACTGAGATACTGTTTAGGCCTCTATTCTGCAGCTAGAACTCCTACGTTATCTCCTATGTACGTGGTCACGTACACTGGGTCACTGGTCAGCTCACTCCTGCGGTGGCTTTTCTGTTGTATTTGTTTAAGCTGCTGTTTTTAATATTTTACTTCATCTGGCAAGAAATGAGCGATCTAAATATAGATCACTGCTGTGATCCATGCTCCAGCCAAATCATGGCCACACCTGATTTACAAGCCACAGTCGCTGCGTTGGCTTGTCTCTGGCAAAGTCAAAAACAAAGGGAACAAAACAGAGGGTAAGATCCAGGTGTCCTTGGCTTTCACCAGTGCCAGATTTTTAAAATAAGCACTTCTTTCACCTCCTTCATAACAGCTCCTTGGGGAGTGAAGACCAGCTCTGCTACGGGCAATAAACACACCTTCCCCCGTTCAGCTAAACTGCCTGATTCACGCAGGCACCTGCGCTAACGATGTGCGTATGCCAAGGGAAGCGGCCGGTGCAAAATGTCGATTCAGCTGCAGGCAGGGCCGGGCTGAGGCAGGCAGGCATATCCTATAGCAAGGGGCGATGCGGAGGGGAACCAGAGCGCCGGGTCTTCCTCCCATCTTGAAGCACCCGGCATCGCACGGACGAACCAGCCTCCGCAACCACACGTCGGTGTTATGGCAAGTCTGTACTAGTAGGTAGAGTGGGCCGGAGCCTGTTCTCTGGCCTTAAGGGTACGTGGCACGGTATAGCCCATGACTAAACAGCCTTCCTCCCTCCCCTGGTCCCCGATGGGGCTACCTCAAATGTCTCATCTCTTGGGAACAGGTGCTCATCCCTGAACAGTGCCCAAGCAATGCCTGGGACCGGGCTAGCTGGCACAGGCCAAAACCCATGCCAGAACGTGCCAGTAATTAAACAGCCTGCCTGATCCAGGGACAGTGCCCGATGCCAAGCCCTGTCTTGTTTGGAAGTACAAACGCGGCTTGGCCTTTCTGGGCAACAGTGGCTTGCTGGTCCCGTGCGTGGGTTTGGGCGTGAGGGTCCGTGAATGTCTCACCACGCAACAGGGCGGGTGAGGAGGAGCCATGGGCACAGCCAGAGGAGCACAGCACCCAGTGCCGAGCCGGCTGGGAACCCCAGGGACCAGCAGCCCCAAGCTAAACAGGCCACAGACATCTTCTTTCCCAACTTGAGCAGCCCTGTGCATGGGGACATTTGAATGTGTGTGTCTGGAGAATCAACAGGGCAAGGTCTGAGGTGCTAGCATAGCGTTATGAACTGCACTTACATGGTCACAGTATAGTCTTTCTGGGCTGCAGGGGAGCTTGGGGTGAAGCCATCCATGGGAAGTCCAGTGAGGAAACTTTTGGTGGAACAAGGAAGCTTGCAAGGTTTGGGAGCATGCAACACCCCCTGCTAGCTGCAGGGATGACAAGCACTGGCTGTGCTTAGACACCGAATCCCCCTTTGTACACCTAGAGGAATCCTCCAGACATGCTGACTGGGGGCTCACCCTGCGTCTTAGCAGAGACTTTGCACCCAGCTTTCAAACTCAGCGCCTTTTTTAATAGCATAGCACGGCTTACTGTGGCTGGAAGTCAAATGGGGAAGGACTCGCATGGGAGACTGGGAATCCAGCAGGGCTATTTTTGTATGGAGATTGACAGTCCGCTCGAATGTGCAAAGTAATGGTTTCAGGAGAGGTCAGACTAAAATAGACCAACCTAGATCTGTAGGCACTTGTTCTCTTTTTTTCTCTCTTCTTATTAAGCTTTCTCCAAAAAAAGAACAACAGTGTAAGCTTTTCCTGGCAATACTCCAAAAAGGAACTTTCCCCAGGAACCAAAATGTGATGCTCACTGAGCTTGTTGCTGGAGGGGGCTGACTAAGCACATCTGATTGCAGCCTTGCCAGGGAGCAAAGCTCTCTGCACAGCTCAGCTCGGAAGCCCTGCCTCTTTCCTGGGCACTGGAAAAAAGGCTTCTTGTCTGGCTTCTACCCTGCACTTTAGGAGATACAAAGTTAGTCTCTGCATTTTAGGACATGCAGGTGTCAGGAAGCGAGGCTCCAGATTTGGTGTAAATTGGCTGGCTTAGCAGGTCACAAACCTGCTGAGGGTTGTGGCATGGCAGTACAATCACTCCCTGACTACAGCTGTCTTTTCCTACCGCTTCCTCCCTGGCAGATGGAGGTGAGTCACTGGGAATGGCCTCTGCCAGCACAGAGCTAGGTAGGAGGGATCCTCCCAGGGAATCCCAGCTGCTGAAAAACCTCTCCCAGTCCCACACGTCGAGCCACCCATCCAGCCCACCTGGATGAGTCCGCACGCAGCCAGCCTCCACCTCGGCGGGTTCTGGGCCTGCTTAATTTTCTGGACCCTGCCCTTTCACCTGTGCGGCTGGCTGGCGGCATCGGAGGGATCGGCTTCGCAGCTCTGCCACAGGCACTCCGGCGGGGGAGTGGCGGCCGTGCCAGGACGCCCTTGTCTCTGGCACACAGAGTGCCTTGCAAGGAGCAGCTCTGAGTTACAGTGCCGGGGAGAGCAGGCTGGGGTTTCCAATAGCCTACCAGGCAGGGCTATTTCTGGGACAAAAAACGTTTCTCCGTGCACGGCTTGTTGCCGTACAAGGTGGTCTTCAGTACACACCCAGGGACACCCTTCCCNCACAGCCTCTCACCCACGGCCGAGCCCACAGGCGCACGGACGCGCTCCCTCCCGCGCTCGCCCCCCCCACACGCTCCCGCTCCCCCGCCGCCTTAGCCCAGAAGATGGCGCCCGCGCCGCAGCCCGCGCGGCCACTGCCGCCCTCTGCGGGCGGGAACGGCTAACGGCAGCCCCTCAGCCCAGAGCGGGCCCCAGCAGCTATCTCCACCGGCGGTTTTTTAACACAAAACCAGACCTTTCCTTCTACGTACAAGTCGGTTTATCATTTGAGCCGCTGCAGAGTCGCTCCTACCGTTGGGTGGAGTTATTTCCAGGGGTGTTTTACCTCAGAACCTCTCTCCGACATGGAAGCGAGCCAGGGTGATCAAAGACAGAGGAGGGAGGGTGGGAGGAGGAGGTTGTATCTTGAAGTCCAGGTGTGACCAATGTAAATTTTGTGTCAGGAGATCCAGACTCAGGTGTCTCAGCCCACCCCAATGCCACCCGGAGCTCCCCGAGTCCTTACCTTGTAGATGCAGGACTTGGCGTTCAAGAAAAACAGCTCAATGGTGGCATTATCCTTTAAATAGGAGATGCTTTCAATATAGAACCTGAAAGGGAAAGCAAGAGAGGTGAGACACAAGGGGGAACTAGGGCAAAACGTGAAAATACACTCATGACATGAAAAATGTGGTCAAAGCAGTCATGATGAGCATACTAAAATTGAAGTTGCTCTGCTTATGACAGACTGGGCTGATGAAAGAGGCTTGTGCATGCTCCAGGACGTGATCACTCACCACCACCCCAGCCATACCGAAGGAACTGGATCATCAAGTGGATGAGTTTGTTTCTAAAAATCCTTTGTTTTGTTTTTAAACTTCAAATAATCCTTTATTCTGTTTGCTTGTAAACTCCCCTTCATTCTCCATCACATCTTGGCATTTCTTCTTCACTCCTTTACCCAACCTGCCCATTTCTGTGCTGTTGACCTACATCTTGTAAAATGTTCACTGACAGAAATCCACTTCTGGGTTCCTTCCCTGTCCATTTCAGCTCTGCATAAGGCAAATTTTATAAAAGCTTCTATACATATTTTAACAGCTAGCACGTAGCAGCTATGGTCGCAGAGTAAGCAACCGGCAATAGCTAAAGCCCTTGCACAATTTACCAGCACTGTCAGTAGTGGTTCTGGGAATGACAGGGAATGCAAATAATTAATTTTTTTTCTTTTTTGAGCTGAGATGACTTTGCAGAACTCAGTAGAAAACTGACCAGCCCAAACCTCAGTGTCAGAAAAACCCACTCTCTTGCAATGGCTCATTACCCCAAATATTTGCGATTATGTAGGAACGCCCATGATATGTATGAATCAGCTCAGTACTCCATGTCCTGCCTGCTTTGAAGGTTTGATCCTCTGGCAGTGCACTCCATGAGAGTTTTGCCACTGTCTTTAATCAACTCCAGCCCTTAATTCTGCCTTGTGACCTTTTGGGGAAAAAAGCTCAGGATACCATCGAAGTTAATGACTGATCACTATGTGTAAGTATGTTGTGTGTTCCTGTAGCAACAGAGAAAGCCTGGATAGGTTCAGTGAATGATTAAGGTGAATTTTGCATTTACTTTGTGTTTTAAGTAAGGAAAAAAAAAATACATCTATCTGCCCACCCTGTTTTTCGAGATCTTTAGGTTGCAGTACAGTGGCAGCAATGTTCCTTACATAAATTCCAGTCCTGTCGTGCCTTGTCAGAGGCAATTAGAATAGGGAAGGTGCCAGGGAAATGCTGTCTGCATGAGGAACTTAAAAACCTGAGATATCTTAGAAATCTGGGTTGAGATGCAGGGTCCAGTTACAACAAAACCTCACTCCCTGACCCTGCTGTCTGGGAGTGGAGCTGAGGGACCTGCTGACACTCCTGGGGCTTCACACACGCGCTGGAGGGATTGTCCATCTTGAGCTATTTACAGAATCGAGGGCCTTAAACGTAACCTTCTTAGGGGTAAAGGTCAAAGCTTTCTAGTGCTCCTATGTGTCTTCTGAAACCCTTCAAAGCAGTTTATTTCCTGACCGATACAACCAACTGCTTTCTTACTAGAGTGAAATATTTTGAGCTCTTCTTGTTCATCTACTGAAGTGCTCCTGCTATTATTCCTCCTTCTCCCTCTCCAGAAGAATTAAAATGAGAAATAAAAATAAAACCCAAATGAAAAAAGCATTTGAATGTAGGGATCACGAAGGACGAAAAATTAAACTTCTTCTTAATTTTTTTTCCTGGTTTCCACTGGGTTTCACATCCCATCCTTGAAACTGCCTCTCTTTTTTTTTTGGCAAATAAAAATCTACTTGGCTTTAGAAATGCAAAAAAGGTGCTGCATCAAAAAAGGAACCTTCTTACTAGATTTGCTGTCTGAGTGCAGCTGGCTTTCTATCGGCTGAATTCATGGAGAAAAATGATAATTTTGCACATTCTGTGATTCTTGAAGAACGTCCTCTGCTTATCACCGCTACCAGTGCTCTCCAAGCTGTGACAGTAGGATCTTTAATTCCAGGGTCAGAAGAAAACAGGAACATTTATTCCATTTTTGAATCCAGTGAAGGTTAGCCAAAATGCTTTTTGTTTCATCAGATCAAATGAGACCATCCTCACCATCACTAGAGGGCAATATTACATTTCTTAAGGCTGCAAGGATCTTTCTCAAGGCTTTCCACACGGACACATACACAGATCATTTTCTGTACAAAATAGAGTCTCCCAGAGCACAGAGCCTGCACATGATACTTCATCTTCACAAAGAAAACCCAAGTCTCAAGTGATCTCCGGAGTGGAGAGTGTGCTGGGGAGCTACTGGCTCTCACACATGCACCCAGACAAATGCGAAGCACGTGCACCAGGAAATTGGTGCTACTAAAAGAAACCAGATTTGCAGAGAGAACTCTTGTGGGATTTTCTGTGTGGCAAGCTCAGAAAACCCGAACTGGAGCAGACTCCCCTGAATTCACAGCCGGTGCTGCAACAACAGAAAGGGGAGGGAAAGACACGTTTTTTGCACTGATCGTGAATCTCTGTCAGACCTCCTGCCGTTACCACCTTTTCCAAATACGGTGAAGGAAAATGCACTTTACAGTGCCCAATGCCAGTGACTAAGGAGGCAAGAAGAAGCATCCAGCTGCTAAGGCAATGAACCAAGCAAAAAATCTGGGTTAAATTCCTGACTCGGACAGAGGTTTCCTTCATGACCTTCAGAAAATCATTTAGCTGCTTGGGGCTGTCGTGCTGTGTTTAGAAAATACTCCTGCCTCCTCTGTCCCCCTCTGTCTGTTTTGCCTGTTAAGCTTATAAGCCCTTTCTTAACGGCTTGTTTCAAGATCATCAGTTTTAAGGGGCAACTCTCAGATTTCTGTGGAGGACTCCCCTGAGAGCAGCATTCCTCCATCTGCTGTGAAGCTGATATATCCAGGAAATGATGTCCATCGGCTGGACAGAGAAACAGGCAGTACAGTGTGCCCGACACCTCTGCTCCGCTACCTGCGTCTCTTGCAACAGAGCCAACAAACAGCTTTGCCTCAAGCAGCTCCCAGAAGAGGTTCCTTGAATAGCCAGCAACTGATGCTATGGGAAGTTCGGTGCCTGCAAGAAGGGGGAAGACCCCGCGAGACTTTGAGAGCGTAGAAACCAGAGAAATAATATTTGAAAAAGTTTAAAAGATCAGCCAATGTTAATCTATTTCTGCGTTCCCCTATCTGTCCCCACCCCCAGTAACTTATAATTCATCGAGTACATTTTCTAAGCGTTAATTAAATAGACCAGTGAATATTATGCCGGGTAATGAATACAAAGTATCTATCTCGGCTGCTCCCTCTGAGCAGCGGGAAGATAATAAGGAGTACTGCAGAAGGTATCTCAGACAACTTCAGAAGCTGCTGCATCTGAAGCATTTAAGGCTTTTTAGCTGCGAGGACATGCCTTGTACTGATCAGATTGCTCTGTATTAAGCTTTGGTTAACTGACAACTTGCTCTGAGACAGCTTAAGCCCCCTCACACTGTGGTGAATGGCAGTTCTCATCACAACTGGCCAAGCGCAGACCTTTATATAGTGGTGCATGTGAGAAGCAGCTGTGGAAACTCCTGGTCCTGGCATGATGGGAAACTGGCACTACCGTAATTTCTCCCCTGTGTTACACACACGCTCACCTCTGACTTGCAGCGGGGAGAAATGTCTGACTGAGCACTGTACTCATCAGCTCGATTTCTGGTCTTTCAGGAGATGGAGAATCCCTGGCCGCTGCTGCCGGCCTTATATGTGAACCCGGTTGTGTGTGCGTGCAGATGTGCAAATTTAGCAGTGTTGGGAAGGTGCTTGATAACTAGTGCTTTGTCCTTGCAGTGGGGAAAGAAGGGCTCAGGACTATCAGGGAGGTGGCCTCCAAAAGCCCCTGAGCTGGTGGTATCCTTGTGTGGCCAGTGAGAGCTAAAATGAGCAGCACTCTCACTTTTCACACACCAAAAGAAACTGTCAAATAAAAAATATTTATCATTGACTCTAACACACAGCCCTGGACATATCGCATCAGCCTGAACTTGGCCATCTATCACCTAGCAGGGACCAGACTCTGAGCAATCAAATTTCTGACTGTGCAAATGTACCGTTACAGCATTTAAGTTCACACAGCCTTGTCTTTATTTCCAAGCAGAACCCGCCAAACAGTAAACATATTGGTTTTCAACACAACAGTGTTTCAAAGGATGACCACAGCAAATGGATGTCTTGTCTAATTGAAGCATAGATCTGTCCCGGGGCAGTGATATCATCCTAATTTTTGTGACGTTTCACTATGGTGGGAACCATCTGGTTCAAAGCCTTTTATCCAACAAAAAACCCCATTTTTTTTCAACAAAAAGAAACACTCCAAAGCTCCCATTCTGGTGCCATGGTGTTTTCTTCCAAGAAAATTCAAAGAAAACATTGAAAGGCCTTTGGAAGACCTCAAAAAGGTTTCAACACTTGGTTTCACTGAGGAACAGCATCTTCTTGAGGAGTGCCCCTACCAGAAAAAACTGTCGTTGAAATTGGAGCCCTGACTAGGAGAACACGTCCCTCTGCCATCTGGAGAGCCCGGACCAGGCACGGGCATAGCGAAGCACTCTCTTGTTACTGTCCTATCAAGCCTCACTCCTCAGACGTCTTGCTGCTTTCAGAGGAAGGCAGTGGGGTGGCCACGGGAGCACAGGAGGCAGCTGGGTGAGGGACATGCCAATGCCTGTGGCTCCAGCGTGCTGGTACAGTGATGTGCAAGAGGGCTGGTCGAAAGACGGGCAGGCAGTGCCAGGCAGTGACGGGGAGCCAAGGGTGGCACTGAGGATGTTTGCTCCACATCAAGGTGACCGTGACTGATAACAGTATGGCAGTGATTTCTGGGTGAGTTCCTGCCTTTTCCAAAGGGCAGGAGCTGGTGACTTAGTACTGGCAAGGGGGGTACCTTCCCTCCAGCCCTGTGATGCTGTTTCCGTGCAGGGAGGCAAAACACCCGTCTTGGGCCTATTAAGAATAGGAAAGGGGAAAAATCACAGAATAACAATCCAAGTGGCTCTTCTCTCCCCTGGTGAAAACATTATTTTTCCCATGAAAAAAGAAATTAAAGGGTAAAACTGGATTTCACGGAAGAAGTCAGAATGAAGCAAAAGGATTTGGGTTTTGATGTGCAGTCACCTTTCCCAGTGTTTCCTCCTGCCCTAGATGGAAAATAACACTCAGATCTGAGAGGAAGGATTGAAATGGGCAGAGGTGTCTTCCATGTCCTTCCCAGCTGGCTGAGTCCATTCTGGGTAGGACGCAGGAGAGAGCTGTCAGCAGAGCTCAGTGGACTGCCTCTTACTTCATTATTACAAAGCAATGGATAAAGGAGGAGACCCCTTTTCTGCCTCATCCATCCTAGGGTTTGGCTCGTTATCCCTCACCATGTCATTTAAAACCTCAGAGGATAATTTGAAAAATATGAGGCCATTTGCTAACCAGAAAAAGAAAAATCACGTGCATCGGTATAATGGACTTAAATGCAGATGTCATTATGTCCAGCGTCTCGTGCTAAATGAGTATTCTGAGCAGCTCAGGCTGCAGAGCTCCTTTTATGTTCCAGCCCTGTTTGCTAATAGTCATGGGTGCGCACTTTTATGTGCTGACACTTAAAGCAGACAATGGTCATGCTAAATAGTTGGCCTGTTAAATAATCAGACAGGAATGAAAATCAGAGGCGCTATAAAGCTCCATTTACCTCCCCTTCTGCATTCATTTTGATTCTTATCCCATGTGGTGTCCCCTGTCCTTGTGCCCTGCTCAGGCCCCCCTTGCCCAGCGCCAGGGGTTGGTGTGCAGGGGGCAGGAGGCAGCAAGAGAGACCTACATCAGCTTTTACCTCATTGCAAGGAAGCCACCAAACTGGAGGTGAATGCGATGCCAGCAATATAGGGCATTGTAGCTAACAACAACAACAACAAAAGCTGTGGATATCGTTTAACCTGAGCCTGTTCCCTCTCTCTTTCCCACCGGCCGTACTGTACTGTACTATGAAGCTGTTTGCACCTTTACCCTCCGCCCATCCATTTTTCTCAGTGCTTGTGAGAGGCTGGCCCACTGAACTCCTGGAAAACCATGTGTTCTGGGGATATCTGCTCATTCCTATGCCTCATCTTCGCCACGCACAAAAAACTAAGTCATCTGCTTTGGAATATATAGAAAGCAGTTCACTTCCAGGCTGTATGTCCTGGGAGTCTTTGCAAACCGCAGAGTGCTCCAGTATCAACACAGAGAAGGAAAGGAGTCAAGGCGGTAAGGCAGGCACGTTCCTCCCTCTTGTCTGGTTACAGCACCAAGCACCAAGCACCACATGGACGGGCACTGACCTCAGCACAGTGAGGCCTCTGCCCTCGCACCGGGAAGGGTGTCAGGCCTGACCAAGCCATAAAAGGAGCAGCCAGCTCAATATATTCTGCAAATCCCTCCACCCCTGAAATGTCCTGGGGAGCCTAGCTTGCAAGAGAAGTGCAGCTTTGTACAAAAGGGCTGTTGCAGCCCCTCTCGGCTTAGGAGTGATGTGGTTATCTGTCTCAAGTGTGAGGCAAGAGCAGTGACTGGATCACAGCAGCACACTGCCTTCCTCCCCTCCTCTCCCTCAGTCACCTGGGGAATTTCCCCACACCCCCCTGAGCTCCAGCCCAGCTCATTGATCCTTACTGAGAGTGACATTTTGGCTGTTAGAGTTAACTCGCTGGGTGCACTCTCTTGCCTAACACCATCCCTCAGTATTTGTAGACTATCTTTCGTCTGAGGGTCTTGAACCATTTTAGGCATAGAAATCCCTCCAGCCGTTCCCCCGCATTGTCAGGAGCACACGAAGGCATGATTTGGCTCTGAAAGCTGGCACGGGGTTTACTTACTCACTGGCTCTACCCCTTTGTTCAATGCTATGGCGATGGGGCCCCTCGTAGCAGACCTTTCTGCTTGCTTCACTGGTGACAGCAAATCACACCCACTGGTGTAAGGTGCAAATGCACAAATTGCAATGAAAATGGAAACAATGTCTGCATGACTTTGACCCAGTCAGAGAATCTGTGCGTAGGCATTGACATAGCTATTGCTGCTTGATCCACATTAGGTACGAATCCTACGCTGACAGCATCCATCATTTCTGCATAGCACCTATCGTGCTGTCTAAATGCTTCCCAAAATTAGACAAGACAATGCTGCCAGCATCAACACGTTCAAAATGTGGCTCAAAACAACAAATTTTTAGAATGTTGCTTTTTCTTCCCCCTCAGGCAGCTGAACGGAAAGGAAAAATGACTTATCCCCTTCTCTAAACACAGCTCACTTATACAAATAGATGCCCAGTTAAGCAGAAAACAGAAATGATGTTATGGGACTCAAGAGCCAGACTGCGATTAAGATGTGTGTGTAATGGATGGCTTAGCTCAGAGCTGTGTGCTAAGTAGCAGAGCCCCATTAGTTCCCTTCCTCAAGCAAAGGTCAGTTTTCACACAAGTAAATCTTCTGACTGGACAGAAGTTTCTCATATCTCTAAAGAGACTCTGAGGAGCAAAGCCTCCCCGCAGGCAATTTATTACACCTTCCCCCTGGTGAACAGAGCAGGGGGCCACCCTGAGGAGGCTGCAATAAATTGTCTGCAGGGAGCCTTGTCTTCCAGCACAAACAAGGTCTGCGCAGCTGTATTTATACACTGCGGCTGGGTGGGAGGAGGGGGTTTGCAGGGCTGCTGGCTTTTGAGATCTTTCCTCGTAGCGTACAGGCAGCTGATGCACACCAACCAGCAGAACACACGCTGTACAAAGAGATCTGGGCTATGGCACCGCTTTGCTGGACTGCATAGACAGAGCAGCTCATGGGAACCCTGAAAGCAGCTTGGTTGGGCTGCGTTGGTTAAGCAGGTTTAATATTCTGATTTTTGCTATTGTTTCTACAGCACCCCAGCAGTGCACGGAGCCGTAGGGGTATAATGGGAGCGGGAGATGTCTCTTTGTCTCCCTTATATGTAGCATAAACTGCCTGGAAGCTTGATGCTAGGAGGTACCAGCGCTGCTAGTGAGAGCGGGTGAGGGAGACAGCACAGCTGGAAGGAGCGCAGAGGTGGATAGCCACGAGGGTGAGGAGCTGAAACATCTCAGGGGAAGTTCCCTGAACTCTCCAGGGATGATCAAGCTCCACGGCAAAGTGGGGTCTGGCACCGCCCGCCGTGCACCGCCCCTTGCAGAAGGGTCTGCAGCTGACCAGGGAAGAGCAGAGGAGCAGAGCAATTTGTGTATATATGGTTTTTTTCTGCAGCGTCTTCTCCGGGGTGCTAGCAGGTGAGATGAAACATATCTATGGGTGAGAGCAAACTCTGTCACTTCTCTCCCTCTCCCCTGGCTGCAAAACTGATGTATTTGGTAACCTCCTTGGGCCTCTCTCCCCTGCTCCCTGGGGACAGTAAACCCCTGTCTCACAGCATGGGGCAGAGAGAGGGCTGCTCCTCCTCCCTCCTCGGTGGGGAGAGACAGTAGCTGGCGGTGTGGGGGAAGGATACTTCTGCTACCATCTCTTCCCTCACATCGCCATCAGCTTCCCGCTGGCTTTCCCTCATTCCACCCGCCTTGCTCAGGGACATACTCAGAAGCCACTGCAGCTCATCCACCCCCCTCATTCCCTGCCTGGAGCAAAGCAGTGGAGCACCACATACCCCTCTCTGGTGGAGAAAACTGTGGGTGGAGAAACACGGCCCATTACATGTGAGACAAATAAATTGCTCTGGTTAATTTAGTGTGGTTCTATTCCGCTCTTCCTGCTGCAGCAGGCTGCTGTCATCACCACCCTCTAATCTAATTTCTCAGAGAGATGCAAAGCTGAGTGCAAATGAATGGCGCACACAGCCATGGTGTGCTGGGATCGCCATGTGAGTGAGTTGGGCAAGTTGGGAGCAGCATGCCACGAATCTGCGCCCCATACGTGTCTTCTGGCCAATGTGGGAGGCAGCCTCGTATTTCAGCAACAAGGTATAAGGTCCATGTAGCCCTACGGACAATCCATATTAGCAACCACTGTCTCCCTTCCAGGGTCAACTGTTTCGAAATGGACTCCTGCTCCTTTTATTTTTAACATTAGTCCTTTTCTAATGGAATATGACTTTAAAGACTGGATATAAAGGAAGGCTGAAAAACTAAAATAGCCTAAGGCCTCATTAGCAGCTGAAATTGGTCTGATTCCATTCAGGTAGTCAGGCAAAGCCTTGTAGATGGGAAATGCCTCCTCAACCCTGACTGCGTCAACCCAATTTGAAATAATAATCTGAATTTGTAGACTGCCCTTGATACACACAGAGGGGATTCATCAGGTGCAGAGAGGTAGCTACGATGTAGATGCCTACATCTGAGCAGGGGTCTGAGGTCAGAGAATAGACGTAGGTATTTTAGACTGCAACTTACTGAATTCCAAAGCAGGCATCTAAAATAAGTCAGATGAATTGTTCCTGAAAAGTGCCTATTTCTTACCAGTGGTTATACAGGGAGGCTGTGCTAATTAGCCCTAACATAGGGCTGTCTACCAGGTAAACATCTCAGGTTTGATGTGGTGAGTCCCGTCTCAGACGTCCATCCCACCTGCCTCAGACCTGGACCACTGCTGGTGCACACAGAGCTCCTTCAGGTTAAAGAAAGCAACGGTACGGATGAGCTTTGCACTCTGTGTTTCAGTGCTGGTCTCTTATTTAAAGCCACTTTGTTCTGTAGTAACTGTGGTAACCTGGCAAAATGTCTGGCCTCAATATTGAGAGTCCTGAGCCCCTACGGCTCCGATGCTGACTTCAGCCTAGCTGATACGTAAGAACACATGCCAGACGTTGCTGGACACAGGCATTCCTTTGTGGAAATACTGCTGGGCCATAGATACAAACTCTGGCCCACAGTGTATTTGAGTATTGAGGATTTATTTCACATTTTTTTCCATGCCTTTCTGAAAGAAGAGCCTTTCCACATGAGAGATGTTCTGATGTAGCGTGACGACTTCTGCAGTGAGTTGTCACTGTTTAGCTAGTGGAGCTACCCTGGGAACACATATATTCATTCCTGGGAAAAGATCCACCAGTGAAGTGAATTTTATTCGCTGAGCTTGTTCATATAAATTAACAGCATGACAAACATCCAGAAGAGAAGGAGATCAGACCCATGCTGGTGGTTCCCTAGCTAAGGATTACTAATCCCACAAGGCCATTGTTTGAGGATGAGAATTCACTGCAAGGCCTGGCCAACTTTACTTTCCATGAACAAACAGTGTGTCTATGCTCTGGTCCTCTCTCACCTCAAAGATTTACACAAAGGGAGTAACTTTGCCTTCCTTCTCCTGCCTGTGTGAATCAGAGCAAAATGCTTCCTTCCCTGCCAAAAATATAACAACCTTTATCTGAACCTCTGCTAGCTCTGTTTTCCTCTGACCTCCTTGCTGCCTGGGTCTCCACGCTTTACTTAGGTTCCTGCCCTTTGCCATGCAGCTCCTGTTGTGAGGTATAATTTCACTGTCCTCTTCTGGTCTCAAAACACCTCTGTAAAATCAACTAGTCACGCAATTGCCCCTTCCTTCATCCCCATCCTTTGCTTCTCCTGGACTTCAGCTGTCACTCTCATCTGACTTGTTTTATCTGCACTGTAAACCCTCTGAGGCAGGGAATGAGTTTCACCAACAGCCAAGTGACCAGGGCTTTAGAAAGCCACCTGGGGAAGCTAATTCTAAGATGAGAACTCATATCACTCCCATCCTGTCGCCCGACATCCCACCCCCCTTGCAAAACACACAGCACTCCCTCTTGTTTTCATGTATGGCTTTAAAACTATATAGATGGATATTAGCGGAGTCTCATAATACTGCACAAGAATAGCCATGGGGCAGTTGACAGCTGCCCAAATAAGTTCTGATTGCTTCCTAGATTCCTATGTAGTTCTCAGTGGAAAGCTTCCAGAGAAGCACTAGATGACAACCTGAAGACAGAGGGCTGCGGTTAGCTGTGCAAGTGTACAAGGGCAGAAGCAATTTTTTCCAAACTAATGCTAATATCCTTATAAAATCCTCCTTCTTTAACACAATGCTGTGAAATTTTTGGTCTTTGATTATAAAAAAGGGTAAAGACGCTGGACATCAATGTTCAACAATGTCAGACCCCAAGGAAATGTGTGTCAAAAGAAGCTTCAGCAGTACTGCGGATAATTAAATAAGGGAAGAAACTCTCACACTGCAAAACTTGTGAAACTTCCTACGTTCAGCACGGTTCTTCCAAGAAGCCTTTACTTAAAAAGGCATGCTTCCTTTAAATGTACTTTTAGAGCAACCTAAAAACAACAGCATCTTTGGTGGGCATGCTGCCCATCAACATTGCTGCAGGCATGTCGAGGGTAAAAACATTTTGATGGTCACATAAAAGGTGAAAATGGTTCCTCTGTAGCTCTCCTCTTCACAAACTACCATTTACTGTTCTTGCCTGAAGCTTCATGTCTTCTGTAGTTACCCAGTGTGGTCGAATTGTACATTTACTTAGACTAGAGGGAAAACCCCACATGATTACTAAATCCTGATACAGAAAACAGATTTCTCTGTAATGAACATCTGGCACATCCAGTTACTTGTATTACTATCCCCCTAATTAGGACCCCCAGCACCAACCTAAGCTTTCTCAGCTGCAGTGCTTGGGAGAGGTGATGCAAGAGGTATCTGCAAATCCAGGCAGACCTTAAAAATTAAGGCACCCGGTCCCTTAAAAATTAACACATTTGTGATTAGGTATGGTCCAGCATTAGTTATCTCTGCTTTCCATCTCATGGCAGCAGGGGAGAGGGAGCGTTCTGTTTATGGTATGGATGGCTCTGCAAGCCGCTGCGCACCCCCAGATTATCAAAATACAACCCTGTCTATGGGTGGGTCTCTTCACAACCATTCCTTCAGCCCTTGCTTTATTTCCCAAGTCAGAACTGAGACCGCTGGTAACAGATACATGGGGCCTTTCCAAATTCAGCCAGCTGGCTGGAGTCGATTTCTTCTCCAGTTGCCTTCTGCTCAGTTCAGATTGGGGGATGGACATGGGAACTCTTTAAGTGCTGGGAAACTTTTTCAGATTCTTGCCAGTGTCTGACATTCACTGGGGAAGAAAACCAGTAGAAAAGCCATGTTAAGTTAATGCCCATTCCTAACTCTTGAGGAATCTGGCCTTCCAGTCCATTTCGAATTGTAACTCAGTGTGACAATCTGCTCATTACTGTCACAAAAAAAGAGTATAAGCCCATAGTCCGTCTGGTTTTCACGCACTCACTTTTTGGACACTGAATGCTGACTTTTCCCTTATGGATTTCCCCTATGGATTATGATTCTAGAACAGGAGAGGTCACTCATTTACTAACCGTTGTATGGATCCATAGTCCTAAGATGTCTCTTGGCTAAGATCCTGCTCGAATGACTTGTCTCCACTGTGCTGCCAACTTTCATAAAACAATACAGATGGCAATATTTATGCTCGTTGAGTGGTCTTTGAAAAGAAAACGAGAGTGGCTCAGTAGCACCGTCTTTCACACATTTAGCAGTTCCAGTCCTAAAATCTGTTTTCCGTGGGATCCCTGCCCTAGCATGGACTCCTCAATTTCGCCCCTAGGCAAGATGATTGATAAAAGAGCTGGCATGTTCTTAATGAGTTGGTTTTTTTTTTTTTAATTTGCCTAAAAGTCTAACACTTTTGCAGAAGAGCACCAACAGTTTTGTGTAGTTCTAAGCACAGGTGGATCTGGACTGTATACACTGGAAATGTTCAGCTCTGGGTCTACCCTTCTGGTTTGAAGCACCCAAAATGCAGACTAAGCTCTTCTCTTGGGAGAGACAGCAGGCCCGCTCTGGAGTCATGGGGTTTTGCGCAGCCTTGATTTGTCCGAAGATATATCCCCCACTAGATATGGGGACATAACAGAACAAAGAGTCTCTTCTCTTGAGAAGCCTCCCTTGTAATTGAAGCAAAATGAATGACAATCACTATGCAGGAGAAAAAAGCTTTACTCAGGGGAAGAAACTCAAAAGTAGGTCTTCATTTTTTGTGGGTACTATGGAATGCATGAGAGTGATGTCAGATGTAATGTAACACTGGAGTGGAAAGGCTAACAGAAAAAGACACAGTAACACTGCACTGGCTAGTTCTAGACATGAGCTATCCATTAAAAGTAAGTCAAAACCCTCAACTTAATTTTGTACATATGCCATCCCAACCCCCAGCCTCTCTCTGGGTGTTTTAAAGCTGCAAGAGCAAATTTGTCTTCTCAGAAAATATCTCCCCTGGAGGCAAAGACACTGTGTACACAAAAGCACCGGCAGCTTCTAGCAGCTTCCAAACGCTAACAGTTCCTTGCAAAATTCCAAGATGAAGAGAAATTCTCCCAAACTGCCATAATCGTCATTAAAACTTTTCTAGTGTGGTCCAGTCCAGTCTATGAATATATTCTATGCCCATGCAGAAGCCAAGTTTTTGCCATAAAACTTGTTGTTTTTGCCATAAAACCTGTTGGTTTTGCCAAGTGGTTGCCATAAAATGCCATCATTTGTGGATCATTCATTATACCATTACGTGGTTGAGTCCAGAAGGCAAATACGACAGAGCTATACCGGGATTAATTTGGTCCCTGACATAACGCACACCCTGGGCACAATCCAGAGGAAACGGATGGCTCGCCAGCAAGGGAGTGAGTGTTTTCCCTCCGGGTGGCTGGCTCAGGTTGGTTATCCTGGCAGAACGAGGTCTTTGTTCTGCAGCCCTACACAGCTTGGACTTTCCAGGAGTTCAAAACCCATGAATAAAAACGTAAAGACATAACGTCTGATCTTGCCCTCATACAAGGTTTCTCTGCGGGCAGCTATGGGTGTTAGCGTGGCTACTACTTATTTACACTTGCGTGAGGTTTCAAAGCCAAAGAGCTCAAAAGAAACCTCTGTAAATGTGTGTGTCTGTCCACAGGTGTTTCTACAGCATGAGAAACCGACAGCCTCATTTCCCGGCCTCTAGGGAACAGGTTGGCTCTTGCTGTATCCTATGGGAAGGGCTTGTCATCACACACTTACCTGACACAAAAGTACAAAACAACCGGTCCTGACTTTTTGGGAAAGTCATGTTCCAGCACCCGGCGGTCCAGCTGAAGCCAGTTCAAGTGTCCCCTGGCAAGAGAAGAGACAGTTTTGAGCCCGGCACCGAAGAGGTTTGTCGCTACTCATTGCAATGAGGTCTGAGGTGTTACAAAAGATGAACCGAAGCGCATGCTATTTGCCCTCAGCTATTGCATGATATTTGATAAACACACAGTGAATGTTTGAGGAGCGGAGGCGATATCATCCTGGCAACATTTCAGTCTGGGAATCGAACTGCTAAAGTTCAATCTGTCAGGGTGAAAGCTGGCAGCACTGAGCAGCCAGGACAGCCCAAAATGTTATGAGCTTCACCTTTTTATTACAACCCCCTGGAGCAGTCGTATCATTAAAAGTCTGTCAAGATTTTCATTAGAAATCCCTATTGTTAAGAGTTTCCACAACACCCACAATATTTCACTGAAGGCTAAACCTGACTCTACGGCCTCAGACAGTTTATTTACCACCCACATGCCTGCAATAGCCTCTCTAGGTTTGCCCAGCCTTTGTTTTTCCTCTTTCAGAGAGCTCCTGAAAAACAGCTGCTCCATGAAGCGTTCCAGCTCCAATTACCACATGCTGCTTTTCTTTTGCCTAGATGGTACCTGTCGCTATTATTTTCTCCTATAATTTATCCATTCGTGCCTTGCTGCTGGAAGCTTTCCTGGGCAAGAGCCCTGTTCTTTGTCACGTTCTCCACACTGTAGAGCGCTGTGTCCGTGTGAGGGGTATTTTATAAATAACATTATTTGTATTACAGGGGCATCTCACTCCCCAGCTGAGATAAAGGCCCCATTAAATTAGGCACTGTGGAAATACATACGGTAAAATTCAGGCCCCACTGAAGTCGGCAGGAATTTTGCCATTGCCTTCAGTGATGCTGGGGCTGCATCCTGTGAGCGTTTTGCTATTGATTTCAGTCGGACCAGATTTCACCCAGAGGGAGAGGTAGCCCTTGCCTTCAGCACTCTGCTGTCTAGACAAGCAAGGAGAGAGAGAATTGAAGTGATTTTGGGGAGAATCTTGCAGAAAATAAAGCAGGAAATGGAACTCAGATGTCCTGAGCTCTATTCCAGTGCTTATTTGCCAGCTCATGCTGATCGTCAAGAATAATTCTTCATTCCACTGAACATGAAACAAAAAAGGNAAGGTAATTTAACTTTTAGCCATTTTTTCTCTAGATGAAGTTTTTAAATAAGTTTTTTTCTCTATTATTTTTCTCTAGGTAAAGGACAGCCTGAACTGTATTAGGGTCACAGACTTACTAGCAGCGTGGCTACTAGAAAGGGGTGACAAAATGTAGATTTTCAAGCCCAGCTAGCCATTTCATATGTCTCTATTGCAGTACACAGGCCGAGGGCACGTCAGCCTGGGACACTGCTGTGCAGAGATACTGCCAGGGATCAGGGGTGAGGATGGCCGTGTTAATGGGGCTGGGTGTACGGGCTAACCAGTCTTGTTTTCGGCCGGCTGTGTAGCTGGGCACGCAGCACGATGGGGTCTCCTTCGGTCACTTCTGCTGCTGGGATGCAGTTGCCCAGTGCTAGTGCAGGATCCCTGCATCGTGCCCTGTTGTTCAGCACAGATAAGTACTTTAACAAGGCTTGGTTTTTAGCAGACAGATGCTCCAGGCTGTCAGAAAATAAGCCCCATTGAAAGATTCTCAGCCTGGGCACCCAAAAGTTAGAGGTGTCCATATTTCCTGCTGCATCCCATTTCTTGAAATCTGTCCTTTTTCCTATTTTTTTTTTTTGTCCTGAAGTGCTGTTATGCTTCTTTTAACAGGACTTAGGAATGCTGAAATTAACTGTGAAGGCCACAGCACCTGTGGGGATTGAAATGAGACATGCTCACCCATTCCTAGCCAAAGTACAAAACGAGCATTTAACCATGTAGGCCAAGGTACAAAACGCTGTCAGAGCAAGGAAAAGCCACACGAAGCCTGACATCCTATCCTGAACCTGTCCAGCTGCATCTGTATCACCAAAGTAGCAGCCACCAGCAGCCGATGGTATTACACACTGGTTCTCACCAAGACTGATGTGTTGACAATGGAATTACTGTCTACTTCTATGTTTATTCAACAGAAATGTCTGGGTTTGCCTAACATGTACAACGAAGGGTTGAGAAGCCATGGCGCACAGAACAATAATTCACTTCATGGTATTTCTTATTTTGAAAAGACTTGCTCTTTTCATTTGCACTGCATTTGAACTTGAGAATCTCGTTGATATAATCAGTACAAAAAGAATATACGCATATAGGTTTGCATACCAGGTTACACATTTATGTTGCACACGTGCACGGTTGTGCATACTGAATAACACATTTAATTGCCACCAAGGATTTGGGTTGAAGAGTTTCATTACTCTAATCTGCATGGAGCTTAAATCCAAAACTCCTTCAGAGATGGAAGGTCACTTAAATCACTGCCAGGAGCTAACTGCTCACTGTACTCAATTACCACTTACAATCTTTCATCGCTGAGGGCTTCTGCGCTGCCGATTGTCACCTAACTCCTTGTTTTCAAGCGTGCATGTGTGGCATGTAAAGAACAGCAGCAGTGAACAGTCACTGGCATCTGCCTGTGAATGTGGTCTATCGGTGAGCCAAACCCCAATGCCATTACACCACAAAACGCTTTGCTCTGGAAGCTGTCCTCCTGTCTTCAGCAGAACTATTCATGGAGCACAATCCCATGTAAGACAGAGAAAAGTATGGGCATATAACCCTAGGCATGTAGTAATCCTGACAGTTTTCATGGACCAATTTAGGCAGCTTGCACTGAGATCCCATTCATACATGCCTATGTCTAGCTGGATTCCCTTCACGGTTCAATTTAGAGACACAAAGTAGCTTTTGTTTCATTATCACCATTGATTTGTTCATTTGGGCATTTATACCAGTGTATTCACAGATAATGGTGCGGTTTTGGGTGACCTATAGGGAGGTCGAATATTGGAAGCCAGATCATTTTTCTCCGTTGGTTGTACTCATGTAGGCAGTTAAACTGGTGTGTCAATAACAAATACATAATCACTTTTAGAAAAAGAAACTGGGTCCATTTAGGTTACAGAATGGATATGGATTTTGGAGCCCAGGGTTCATATGGTCGATTGCATGCAGTAGTTCTGTTTTCTTTTATCAGGGCTCTCAGTAAAGAGTGGTACATCAATGAATACTTTGCCTCCAGGTGGTTCTGTTTATACAGTTTTACTGGTTAGTGTCCAGTTTTCTGAAAAGTGGATCCACATTGATTTGTGTTATAAAGGTATTTGGACCAATAAACCAACTCATGCCCCTTTAGTGTCAAACTCATGTTGAATTGAATGGACATTGAGAAAGACCAATTCACATAATAGAAACCATATAAACTATTTTGTATTGCCATCAATCACGACAGAAACAAAAAGCCCCTTTAAGCTCACAGATTTTCTCATTTAAGGTCTTACTCCTTCAACAGAAATACTTTTGAAGGGGCTGCAAAGCTCAAGGAGCTATATGAGTTTAACTATACAGATTTTGCAAAATGGTGGACTTGGTGACAAAGGAACTGGTCTGACACCAGAGCAGGACATTACTCTGAGAGCTGCACCTTCCATTGGACTGGCTGTTCAACCAGGACATGGGACACCTGGTTCCTCATTTTGGCTCTGCCACATGGCTGCAGAGTGGAAATAGGCTTCCCAGAGATGAGAGAGTATTCCAGGGAAGAGTGGTACCCTGCTCTTCCCTTCCCATCCCCTCAGCCATAGGATCCTGGGCTGGGCAAGGATGTCTCTGTCACCACCTTATCATGTCAGTCTCTAGCACAAGTGTAACGTAAATAATGGGGGCCTCAATGCCTTGCAGTTTTTATCCTATATATTAGCTAGCTGAAGAATCTGCTCTGCAGGTTCTCCTGTGGCAAGGGAGCAAAAGGGTTTGGATCAGCTTTTGGCTGGACCTACAGAGCGGGGGAGCTGTGGGATGCAAAAGTTGGTAGTTCTCCATGGAGCAGGTGACTCACATCTGAGGACAAGTAAAGGATGTGCAAAACCTGCCCGTGGCCCAGACCAGGTATCAGCAGGAAACGGAAGGGTAATCCTGACCACTTGTGCTCAGTGAATGCTAGAAGGGCTGATGCCAAGGGAAAGGGCAGCTAGCGGAGATTCATAACCAGCTGAAGTAAAAAAACCCAGCCCTTTCCCCATTTCTTTTCACTCTTAATCAACTAGCATATAGCTCTTCTGTCTTCATGTGAAGCTTGGTCCCACGTGCTGTACAGGGACACCCTTTTGACCTGTGCTCTCCTGCAGTTAATGGCCCACACCATAAAGGGTTCCTATGATCATTAAAATAGGAGGCGTTATTCTCTCCTCCATAATAGTCTGACAATCTAATTCTAGTCACGCTGAATGCAGTAATGACCCTATATTATCACAAGAAACTATTAAGTTGCCAACGCAAAGGTTGTTCCTATTGATTTTCTTCTTAGGTTGTCATGATAGAGCACAACTAATGAATGGAAATCCCCAGTCCAAATCATTTCTAAATAAATTACTCTCATAGAGCTTTTACTCTTAAATAGAAGAATTGATTTAATTCTTTAGTGGCTTTTCTTCTTTCTAAACTTGCAATTTAGCCAACCCCAGACTACATTTATGAACCAGGCTTGTTCTGTTTTAGCTGGTTATGAGCTCCCTTCAAGTAAGGTACACGGAAACTCAGCGAAGAGTGAAGAGAAGGAAATCCCTGCGGGCCTGCGTCACAGAATTAAAGGGTTTCTTTTTGTGTGCCTGGTCTCTATCA
This sequence comes from Scopus umbretta, assembly GCA_013400535.1. Lineage (NCBI taxonomy): Eukaryota > Metazoa > Chordata > Aves > Pelecaniformes > Scopidae > Scopus > Scopus umbretta. Next base: position 16,801 of record VZTL01006046.1, on the reverse strand, counting down.
GCTCTAGGGCTGTTAGGTGCTCTGCAAACACACATTAAGAGACTGGTTTTCCTACTTTTTGAAGAAAGGATTTTTTTTTAAACCTCCATTTCATGTTGCAGGTTAAGATCTGTGGTACAGACAGCCCAGTTTATTTTCTGAAGGTGACATGGGTCATCTATTTCAAAGCCCTGGTCCTACCCCTAAGTATATGTTTTTGGCTGTGTTAAGTCAAACAAAACAATTGCTGTTTGTGCCAACTCTATTCAAAGCTTTTTACAACTCAAGAGGATATATTTTTGTCAAGGTTATTTTCACAGCACTGAAGAAGCCTCAGTGCAAAGGTCAGACTCGTTATGGGACAGCAGAAGGGGTGCAAACCAAGCTTCATATCATCTAGGACTTACTGGCATGTTTCTGGTTTGCATTCACTAGATTTAATGAGGGTGTCCTCAAATCTTTCATCTGGGCTGGCTGAGCATCTCCTAAAATGCATCTTGACTACAGGTCAAGAAGGTGAGCAAATGAGTGGATGCTGTCACCTCACCCTTTGCAACCTGTCTAGACAGTGTGCATCCATCTGCATCCACTGCACATCTTTGAGCACTGCCTTGACAGCCTCTGTCAGCCTCTCATGCTTCCTCCCATTGCTAACCCAGATCTTTGCTCACACCGCTCCGTGTTAAACCTGGAAGCCCCAGGAGAGGCTGGGCTCTCTCTAATTGCTGACATCTCCTCATTAGCTTCCCCTGCACTCCCAGGGGAGCCCTGTGCCCACTCAGCTGAGCTGAGAGCTGGGACTTGCTCAGCTGCTATCTGTTTGCAGTCTGACACGTGTTTCTTGTTTTTAACCTGTGCTGTTAGGACTGTTAAGGGAACGTTTTCATCTCTTAGTCTGCTTTGGCCTCCCTGCATGGCTTTCCTGCACCACTCAGGCAGCACCCACTCTGTAACTTGCTCTTTCCAATAAGAAATAACACCTTGGTGAGGAGCGATTTCCTTCTCCTGCTTTATAAGTTGCCAGTGCCTCCCGCTGTTCCTCCTTTGAGGACCAGTCTCATTAATTTCAGTTGGGTTGGAGATCTCCTACAGGGCCGAGCTGCTCCTGTTAGTGAGATAGGATGGATTCTGGGATCTCCTCTGATTCGGGTCCTGCTTCTGCATGTTCCTGATGCCGAGCATTCCACCATCCTGGGATCTGTGTCCTGAGATAGCCTCAGGCTGCCCAAGGCAGGCGCTTGCCAAAGGAACTGGCTCTAGAGGGGTGATCTCTGCTGAGATGAATGTGGATATATTTGTGCAATTATCCCACAGTCTCTGATTACCTGACGCCGAATCATTATTCCAGCAGATAATTTACATTTCCCTGCCACTTCAGCAGGAGAGCAGAGCTGGCTCATGACAACACTACCGCTGACTCAGCTGTTCTGGGAACACAGCATTGGTTTGAAAATCTTGTTTTTTTACAACAATATAGGTGCTGGAAGCCTCTTCCTGATTAATATACAAAAAAGACCCTATTGCAAACTAAGGTGGAGCATGGTGGGCACACATACAAGACACAGTCCATATGCTGAGGACAGTAACTACAGAGAGAAAACAGGCAGCTGGTAAAAAGTAGCAGAGACTGTGCAGTAGCAGAGAGGTCAAAGTCTAGGACTAATAATTTTGCAGACCTTTAGTGTTTCTCCAGTCCTAATTTTATACTTGCATTTTAAACAGGGAGTAGAAATGGCCTGTCTTGAGACAAAATCTCAAATTTTGTGGTAATACTAGGACTCTGGGAGCTGGGGTTCAGGGTGAACAACCAATATTGACCAGGGTGACTGCAGTGTCAGGGTCCCATCCTTTGGTGTAGCTTAGCCATCAGGCTGTTGTGTGATTCCCAGTAAGGTCAAATCCTTTTCCATATTGGAAATTTTGTATTTAAAAATGCTTTTTGTTCACATTAAATTTGGCAATGCCTCCCTTTCTCACACTTTCTTCTTTCCCTTCTTTAAGAAACTTTAGTCTGGGATCTAAAACATCAGAAATAATAGAGTAATTTTGTGAGGTTCAGGGGTTTTTTTGTTTCTTTGAAATAGTTTAGCATTATTTGCAAGCCTGCTTGAGTGAATAAACAGATTTACAATTCAATTGAACAGTTCCACCAATCTGGTAATAAGTTTGAGCTTGCGAGTGGATCTTAAGTCCATGAAAGCTTAAGCTAACCTTTTGCCAATGCCAAATAACACCAACTCTTTGAACATGGGATTAGGAAGGGATTGTTACAGCCTCTGTACACCTCCAGCCATGCTTAACTCACCATGAGAGGCCTCTGGGCCTCTGAAGAAGAAACATTACGGGACAGCCTCTGATGTGAGGTCCATGTCTGCCTAGGCCTTGGTCTACGACCTTGGGGTAAACAGGTCTTCTACGCTGGTCATTTTGCTTAGGACAAAACTACCAAGATTACCTGTGATCTAAGAGTTGCCTCTTAGGTCTTTGATTCTTACTTACGTTTCATCTGTGAATGCAATTCCAAAGTACTCCTTCTCCTTCAGGTTGAAATGAGATGCCACCAAGTCAAGCAACTCCTTGGCCAAAAGCTTTGGCTGGAAAACAAGAATGAAAGAAAGTGATTAATGAGGAGAACTCGGATAGAACTGCACTGTGCTTCTGGAGGGAAACGCTGTCCTTGAAGGTACTCCACTGCTGTTGCTTTTGTGTTCCCTCTGGTGTTCAAGCTAAATCTGCAAGCAACATTAGCTCCTTGAAATGAGCAGTAGATTCCCTCCCAGGTAAATACCAAAAATCTGGCAATTCTGACCTCTTCAGTGCTTAATGTCTCTGCAGACAGATGACTGCCACCTGCCAGCGTTCACATCTACCATGGCCAGTGCACTCATGCCTCTCTGATAATTTTAGTTGTTAAAGCTTTTTATCAAGGACCTTTGCAAACACATTTCAGACACCCACTCTCACACACACAGCACAGATATATGCTCATAACAGTAAGAAAATACACAGTGCCAAAAGATAGGATGTGACAGGACCAAATGAGAAGTAAATGACAGAACAAAATAGTTCCCATTCAGTATTGCTTGTCATTTAGAAATAAGGATATATCCTCAATTTTAGGCACTTGGAAGGAAAGAGAGGAAAGTGACACACACTTTCAAAATACCCTTTGTAAGAATATAAAAGCCAAGCTCAGAGAAACTATTCACTCCATATGGAGGAAGGTGCATTACTACCTTTTCTGCAAAACCTTATTTGACTTTTAAGTCTAATGCATCCTTCTGCCTCTATGAATCTTCACCAGCTCTGCGGAGCTTCTGTGTTTCCTACTGGACTACTGAAGTCTTGGCCATAACAGATTTCTTGTCCTGACTGTCACTGGTAGGAAACAGGGGTACAAAGGATCCAGGTAGCTGCAGCCAGTGATCCCACAGCCCCAGTAATAGCCCCAGATCCCAGAGCTGCAATGGTCACAGCAATAGATCCCAACAATGTTCCCTGGTGACTGCTCATGAGGATTTGGTCTACAAATCTCTGTTCTGTAAGTCTCAGTGAAAATAAAGCTGTCTGCAGGCTTGACTGCCCTCATGAGTCTGCCAAGCAGCTGAGTCAGTTACCCCAGACGTGAACCTGTTGTTAAATGGAGATGAAATGATGATGCTGTGCAGAAAACGGGTGTTGGAGACCTGAGAACCCTGCTGCCCTAATTGACTGTCCTGTCCTGTAAATACAAACACAGCTTGTGTTTAAAAAGACCCTTGCTTTGTACTTAATTCCCAAATAGATTCATAAGACTCAATCGCTCTCTAAAACTTGTCCCAAACCCAGCACTGTCCTAGTACCTGACACAGCTGAGCCAAGCCTGAAATAATTCTCTGGCATACATGTGAGCGTTATGCTGTCCTCCACCTACCCGTTTGCCTGCTATGTCCCAATGCAGTTACCGGCAACATCCATACCACTCCTTGTCTGTGCACCCAATGCAAGGGTAGTTTCTAGGTCATGTCAGGAAAGAAAGAAGTAATAGTCATGCCTAAATACAGCACTGGCTTAAAACAGCCTCTGAATATGAGATAAGTTGCTGTGTAGGAAGAACAGCCTAGTGGATAACGAAGAGGTGAGGTACAACAAGCTTAATTTTAATTCCCATGTCAGACTTCTCAGGCACAACTGTTGGGAGTCTCTACTATGCCTACACTACCTGCTGCATTGCCTTTCCCAGACTCCTGAACCAGCTCCCAAACAGCACTCAGAGCTGAGCAGACCAGGTATGGGGCCATGGTTAAGTCCTTTGTCCTCTTGTGTCCCCTCAGGGACCCAAGCAAAGAGCACGCCAGCTACAGCAGTCTCTTTGGAGACTCCTCAGACACTTCTCTCCTGGCATTGTGCTGGGTGGGATGGACATTCCTAGCATCCCAGTCTCCTGTAATGTGAACATCCCTTTGCCAGAACTTTTTAAGGACAAGCTACAGTCTGGCTTTTGAGGTACCCAGATACTGTGATGAAGAGTATGGTAAGACTGCCATGTGAATTCAGAGGTACATAGGCTCTGTGCATGTACTTACTGGGGGCATTGGATGAGTTTTCCATTTATCAACAGACAAACAAACATAAACCTGTGAAGGAGAGCGAGGGAGGGGGTTTTGTGCCTGTCAATGTGCAGTCTGAGAGCCTCAGTCTTGCTTTTCCCTCACACCTGCCCAAGCCTCCCTGCTCTTTTCTCTCTGCACCAGAAAGGGCTTTCTTCTCAGCCCGGCTACCATAGGAGGAGCGATGGGAATGCATGGCCAGTGACGGGTGTAGGGGAGGGCAGGACTGACCCCTCTGTGGCCAGGGCCCCTGGTGGGGCGGTTGGTGGAGGTGAACCTGGGCATCCCCACGACAGCATGCATTGCAGGTGCGGTGGTGCGTGGCTGGCAATGCCTCCCAGTGCTCTGCGGTGACTCAGTTATTGGATAAATGGCAATTGTGCTGCCAAGCAAGGAAGCAAGACATCAGCGAGCCTTGCTGGGTGTCCCACCTGAGAGGGCAAGGGTGGGGAAGGGTGGCAAAAAAGCATGCCTCAAACACAGCCACAGTTTCCCCAGTCTGGGTTAAGCACTTGGAGGGGAGAGGTTGAGCTTTTGTATTTCACAAAAAAGCAGAACAGAGTAATAAATGGCTGATGCGAAACAGGCTGCCTATGGACATGGGGAAGTGATGTCTCCCTCGCCTTCAGCCAGCCAGCACTGTCACAAGGGTCACTGGATAAGGGGTAAAATCTCCTTCTGATGTCCAGCCACATCATGGAGAAGTGGTGCCCAGCATCCCTTGCCCCACGCACTGCTGCATCCAGCCCCAGGCATCGAGTGAGGAGCAGCGCCTGAAAGCACCTGCCTTTGGCCACCCTCCCCCAGCAAGATGGGTAAATGCAAAGCCTTGCGTACTTGTCTCTGCTGAGTGAGACCTGGCTGCTGAAAAAGCTATGGAGAGGTGGTCAGCGTGGTGTGACAGCCTTCCCTTCTCTACCGCCTGGTGGTGGCTGCTTCTCTCCCAGCACAGCCCCCCTCCTGCCCCTGGGGCTCAGCAGGGGCATGATCTTCACTGCCCTTGCACAGGGCTTCCTCCAAAGCCTGTGGTAGCAGATAAGGGAGGATAACCTTTTGCCTTGCAAGATAAAGGAGAAGAACAATAGATGCAGACCCAGCACTGGAGTGGTGCCAGGTTAGTTATTGGGCCAGCGTCCCCGAAGAGGCTTACGGCGGTAAAGTTAAGCCCTGCTAGTCCCCTCCAAGGCTACTTTCCACTTTAAGCTCTGCAAGGTTATTGTTCTTTCCAGTGGGATGAGTCCTGCATTCTCCCAACACAGATGGGCAACCTGAGTCTTCAGAGTGGAGAAGAGGAAGGTGTCTTCTCCACATAGCACATGCTCCTCAAGACAAACCTGCACAGCAGGAATAAGGGCAGGAAAACCCTGCCAGACACAAGAAGAGCTGCAGCCTGTCCCACTGTCTCAGGAGAGACCCACGCGCTCAATGCTAACAGTTAATCTGCTTGCCATTTGCGATGGGAACGGCTGAGCAATGACCTCCTTTCATGTGAGCTGCACAGACAAAGAGCTCATTAGCAATGCCTGTGGCAAGTTGTTTTAATTCATTATTAATTTCTGGACTTCATTTTCCAGAGGGGTATTCATTTTGCATTAATAAAACTTCTGTCACAGACACATTGAAGAAGATGGGACTGGTATCTGAGAGCAGGGGAAGTGTGCCCAGGACCTTCTGCATCCAATACAGTGGGACAGTCAGCAAGATAGCTTGTGAATCCCACAGGCGTAAATCAGGAATAACAGGTGGCATTCAAACCAGAAACCAAACCACGTCCTCAACGCTGCAGAGCTGCAGATCTGCACCGTGATGCCTGGTGAGCTTCCCGGGCACCTGCTGAGACCCCTCTGCATCTGCTGCTCTTCACCGCCTTCCTACCCACACCCACACCTTCCTGGCATCCTCCATGTAACCTGCATCAGAAAAAGCAGTGTGGGGAAGCATGTCAAGAGCTGCAGCTGGCTGTCCTGAACTTGTGGTGGGGTACACCAGCAGAAATCCTTCAGCTGGAGCAGCAAGGGCTGAGTGTGCTTTGCTGGTGAGGGTGGGTTGTCAGAACAACATTATTCAGCCAGGGTTTCCCCTGTTGCTTCCTCCTGCTACAGGACCCTCTTTGCAAAAATGCATGTGAAGAGCAATGCACTGTAAATCAACTGTTATGTTTACTAGAGAAAACCGCAGGGCTCTGGTTGTGGTCCCAGCACACCAGAGCTGCGGCCCTGGGGCAGAAGACCCTGCTCCTGGTGAGCTCTCTCTCCCTGCCAGGAGGAAGGCCTGAGGGTCCTGTGCTCTGTGTAGTGGAGTCTCTGGCACACACACCAGCCATTTTGTAGCCAACGACACTGTCCCTGAGGCTTTTCTGCATGGCAATGAGCCGAGTGCTTTCACAGCTGTGGACCCCTACCTGTTCTCCTCAATTCCTACTCCAGCCTGTGACAAGCAACACTTAGAACCCTGAGCTCTCTGGACTGGCAAACATCACACTTTCCACAAAACTTAATACCTCAATATGGGGTCAATGGATCCACTTGCCAGGCATGATGGCATCAATGCATCATCCAGGGGGTTCCTGGTCATCTGTAGAGTGGGCAATTCTTCTGTGAAGTCAAACCTGACTTGGAAGCCCTCTGAGGTTTCTCCCTTCCCTCTTGGAGAGGCAGAAGAGCATAGATGGACTCATTAGTCACTGCCTCCTTATTAGCAGAATGACCCAGACATCCTTCGCTGTGCCCTGGGTCCTGCCGGAGAGGTTTAGCTGAAATGCTGTGTAATGCTCTGCAACCTCAAAGCACTTCTGCCTCAGCAGCGGGGATCACAGCAAGCACATGGTTGGGGCTCTTCTGCAGCCCCAGCTCCTGCAGTCTTGAAGCAATGAACTCGTGCCCTCCCTCCCCTCCAAAACAACTTGAGTTTGTTAAACTAATGACTTAGAGGAAAGGGAGAGCTTTATTAGTGGTGTTGGGAGGTGGCAGGGAAAGAACTAAGCCCTAATAGCAGCTCTGTGACTTGAACCTGCCCCAGAAAAACTTCTGCAAAGGCACCAAAGACATTGCAAGAAGGTACGTATGGGATCACAGCTGGCTCACACTCCCAGGGCTGCCTCCCTGCATTTCCCCATTGCTTAAAGAAGAGCCTCCCATACCCTGGACTGCAGGCACAGCCTGTGCTAGAAAGAACGGCACCAACACAACTTCAGTGCATGCAATGCTCAGGCTCTATTTTAAGAAGTATTCAGCACTGACAGATTAACTACAGGGGATGAATCCCTCTTCCACGCACTGCACTTATCTCTATACAGAGACACTATATACAGGTGCACTCTGTACAGGTGTGTCTTCTCAATTAGACGTGAAGACAACTTCCCTGAATAACAGCAGAGCACGGCAAGCACTAAAGACAAGTGTGGAGGTGAAGAGCAGCCCCAAGAGCACCTTGGGAAGGGGAGATGGAGGCTGCATGAGGGATGGGTCATACTGATTCAATGTCAGAAAAACCCGAGTATCACAGCTCTTTCATGTATTTGTTGGGTGAATTCTCATTAGTGTGACCCCACTAACACGGGCTGCTGGACCCACTAGGGGAGCAGGCTGGGATCGGCTCACAGGAGACCTGGTGGGGAGAGGAAAAGGAGGAGGTGAGATGCAGGTGATGCAGAGCAAGGCTTTGCTACACAAGGTGACATCAAAACCCATTTTGGTGCCTCCTAACATTAAACATGGTCACTGTCACACAGGTTTAGTGACGATGCTGCTGCATTATGGACATGGGTTGGCCACAGGATGGGAGAAGGGTGGAGAGGGCTTCTGGGGAGAAGAATTCCCTCGTAGCCTGGGGGAAGCTTCTAGGGGCAACTCACCTCCTAAAACAGGCCCAAAGTCCTACAAATACCTGTTTCTCTCCAAGAGGGTTTGGTGATCGACTCAACCAAGGATCAACACTGTAAAAACCTAACCTGACTCGGGCCAAATCCTGCCCTGAGAGGGCAGTGCTGCCATCCGAGGAGACTCTCCCTGGGGTCTGCAAACTAGGTAGCCGAAGTACCACCATGCGTGCAGCTGGGAATTCATCTCACCAAACCATGGGCGCCTCAGCTGGCTCAGCGCCTGGGGAGTAAACATCTGCCTATCTCAACCAGCAAAATCAGAGAAGTGCAAGGATTTCTCTGTAGCTTGAGCAGATCATTCTGTCAGTCATGGTGGGAAATACAGCAGAAACACAAGCATTCCAGTATTAAATATTCAATATAATTAAAAATGTTGCTGGGATTTGAGCAGCCTGAGGAACTCGAGAGTCATGTGTTTCCCCAGTGGAAAGACAGGCTGCCCACTTTTGGCAGAGAAACATGTTTCTCAGTGACAGCTTCCCATTACGCTTAGAAATGAGTGAGTTATATAGAGAGATTATCTATCCACAGTCCAGCAGTGCCATGAATAAAAAACAGATGACATGGTATTAGCAGCTGCTGGTATGTCCCTAGAAACGCAGGCACACACAAAGTATATTTTATTGTTTTATTAACTGTCAAACAAACCTATCTATTCCCCCTCCCCCATTTCATAGCTGTTCCCTAATTCTCTGTGGCAGAAGGTTTCTGGGAAATGCATAATTTCAACATATGGACAGACGCGTGCCACCCAAATCCATCCAGCACAGAGACATGCTGAACTGTGGGAACCAGGTAACTAGATCACACTTAGTAATGCCTCGTTTCATTAGATTAAAAATAGTGCTACCATTCACTATCTCCTTGCTGGAGGGACTTGCAGCAAGATATATTCCAAGAATATAGAGATGAGACACTGCTACGCCAAGTGCTGCAATGCTAAAGACTGTTTGCAGTACTGGTGCTCAGCCTGCACTAATTTTGTGCTATAACCCAGCTGTGGTCAGGCACAGGCTCCAGGACTCAAATCATTGATATTTAACTGTAAGCATGTGCTAGTGCAAGCTGGGCCATTGGCACCTCCAAGCCAAAGGCACCAGGGCATAGCCCAGACCAGACATAGTCCCAAGGATGGTCACCTTGTTTGAGGGAGAGACAGAGTCTACCCAGGAACACAAGCTGGACTGTGCCATGTGGCTTCCAGCCCAGCCAGAGAGCCACAACCTATTTTATTTATGAGTGCAGACATAGCAGATGCTGTCCGGCGAGTTCCCAAGCAGGTTTGGTTTCTGCAGAATGGACTGTGAAGTGTGTCTAGTTCAAACCAGCCTCTCAGATCTTGCTGGCTCAGTCCAATTGTGCTAAACGTTCAAAGGCTGGACATTTGAAAAACATGTCTTTGGTGGCTTGAGTTGAAATGTAGGCTGGGGGCGGTGTGTAGTGCAGCCAGTCCCTCAGCAGGAGAGGTGAGGTGGAAAAAGAAGCGGTTTGCATGAATACTGAGTAATTCCTGCCTTGGCCGTGCCCAGTGCGGTACTGCCAGGCAGGGTACAATGCTTCTTCATCAGCCAGCAGTGGCTCTCGCCCATCTCGAGCTTTGGGCAGTGCAATCAGGAGAAAATAAAAGTGCAAAATGGTGATTCACACACAATTCTTCCCCTCCACCAACTATTATCATTTGCTAATAAAGCAAACTCCAGGTGCCCTCCCTGAATTAGATCATCTGCTAAAACCAGCCACAAGCTATGCTCCAACACCATAGTGATAAGGGCAGTAAAGATGCCCGTATAGATCCTGTGTTCCCACTCTGTTTCTTGAGGCGTTGGTTATTCAGTGGCCAGCAGCCTTATCTGCTGAAGGCCAGCAGCATGTGTATACCCATATGCATTAGGCAGTACATTACCCCGTGATAGTTACAGACTGTAACTCCCTCCCACCCCTGCTTCCTTGTGCATGAAACACGGAAATCTCTCATCCAGGGACCATTGAACTGTCACTCACTCGCAATTCTCTTCTTGTCAAATCGGCTCTACCAACAGCTCTGTCACCCGGTTGTTTAACCCATTTTACACACTTCAAAGAAAAGAAAAATCCAAAGTTGCTTCGTAGCAGTATTATGTAAATACCAAATAACGTCCCTTTCAGCTATCGTCTTGTCCGAATGCAGTGTAATAACACTGCACAAAACTGCTCAGGCTGAAGTCTTGGGGCCTTAGGGGTCTCAGCTTTGCAATTCCCTTTATGGGATAGATCCACCGTTCCTCAGCTCCGCGTTACTGTGTAATATATGGAGTGCACATAATCAAAGCAGGCTGGGATGTAGCTGGGTGAAAAATTATTCATTGAAATGCAAGATGCCTGGTGGGGGAACGCTTTATTTTTTATCATGAAACAACTGAACTCTGTCAGCGTCGGGGACCGACGGTGGGAGCGTTGCTCGCACTGGCACACGCAGCACTTCTTTCCCAGAGTCAGCGTTTGGCTCTAAAATCTGTTTTCTTCATTTTCATAGGAAAATGAGACAACTTGCCTCCAGCAGCCTCCTTGGGAACGTGGAGGGTGGTGACAGAGTGCCACCGACGTTTTTCGTGGAAAGTCAACACCCACAAGTTGTGGGAATTAAGATTTATTAGGGTCAGAGAGACAAAGACAAAAAAAATCCCCAAGTTTTAAAAAAAATCTGTTTGGTAAAAGGATTAGAAACACCCTACTGACAAGTTACCTTCAAATTATTCAGAGATAGCTGCATTTCTGGGTTCAGTTAATACCTGACACTCAATATCTTAAGTCAGAAGCCATTGCTGACACTCTCTAATTCCCTTACATATTAGCAATGCGAATCTGCTTAAAGATTTTTGTAGTCAGAGAAAGCAGAGAGCATGTGCTGGCCAAGTCTGCATGGCAAATTCATGTCAAAGCCAAAATGAGAAGCAGTTGGTGGGAGGAAAAAGACACTTTGGGGCCTGTAGCATCCCTCCTCCCCTTCTTGCCCGGCGCAGAGGCAGCTGCACGCTTCCCCCATTCAGATGGGGTCTGCATCGATAGCCAGTGACCCCATTCCTCTCTGTTGTCTTCTGTATCATCCCGTGACTCCAACTGCGTTTTCAGGTGACTGCATCTGAAGAGACCTGCCAGCTGCTACTGGTGCTGGGACGGGAAATCTGCCCATCTTCACTGCTCCATACTCAGACTTCTCTCTCATGCATGACAAAAGCTTCCCTCTTTCCTCCCTTAGCTCTCTGTCTGCTCCATCTCCTCTCTGTCTGGGAATCTGGGAATCTGCATCACTGTTTCCTGCAGGGCTGAGGAGAGGGAGAGGATGCTGTGCCTGGCATTCAAGGCTGATGTCCTGCTCTGCCCCAGCTGCTTGGGTTGCCAGCAGGAGCAACACGCTGTAAGGTATTTCTGCCTGGGATCCCCCAGGAGTCCTCATCTCTGCGCTGTGCAGTCTGGACATGCTGGCTAGATGCACATCACCTTCACAGAGCATCTGGGCCAGGTCCACTGTCTCCCAGTGTCCCTCCCTCATGCCAGAGCACTGATCTGTGCAGGCACAAGCAGCTCTTTGCATGGGATTTCCAGAGGCCTGAGAATCAAAGGCAATTGTCAAAATCCTGACGTTCCCCCTGGGTAATCTTTCTGGGCAGTAAAAGAGATTGTGCAGGGTAACCTCATGTGCAGCCATCCCCGAGTCCTTTCCAACTGAATAGTGCCCAGGAGCACGAACCGAGCAAGATCTGGCCACCTGCAGAATCAAACCCAGATTGCAAGGGCAAGCAGCATCTTTTTAGGAGGGATTTGATGGAAAGTGTGGAATTCCGTATGCTGACTGATGTAAAAATTGCTTTTGTAACACTGCCAAGGTCACTGCCGGCTCATCTAATCAGCCATGAAAACATCACTGAAGCAAGTTAAAAAGTCGCCCTGAGTCAATTTGTGCATGCAACTTTTATTATTCTTTATTTGAACTTTCTAGATTTGTTTTTGGATGGTTGGAGGAAACAGATCCTTCCTCTTTGGGTTTCTCCCAAAACCTAACACAACATCAAATCTGTTTTGTCCTTTACAAGACACTCCTGAAGACAAACCTGGCTGGCTGCTTGCTTTGCTGTGTGTTTACTCTAGCAAATACTATGTTTTCAGGAGACTACTCTGAACTCCATGGGAGGTTTTATAGTATTGTCAGGAGCTGCATTCTGTGGATTAATAGAGCTTAAATGAAAATATGTCCCAAATTTGACAGTTTTGACTGTGATTTTCTTTGACCTTTCAGTGAATTTAGAGCAAATTTATGAAGTGCAAAGTCAGAAAGACTGGTACAAAAAAAAAGGTACCCGCTTATGTGGACTCAAACAATCAACTTTCAGGCAAATTCTGTTCCCTCAGAGCAGAAAAGCATTCCTAGCTATGATGGCTAGATTCGTTAGCCCTTCAAATCATTCTCACTGTTTTGAATATATTAATGATCTATTCACTAGCTTTCCATCCCCTTCTACATGAAACATCCATGACATTTCTATGTATAAATGAGACGAATATGGCCAATAGATCAGCAGAGCAGAAGGAAGATACCCACACGCAGGAGGACATTGCCCTGGTTAAAGACTGTCAGTTGCATATAAGCAGAAGACATAAGCATCTGTGCTTCAAAGCAAAACACAATTTTCAAGGTCACAGTGGCTTAAGCATCTCCCAGTTCACCTAATCTCCAGAGAACTGCGACTGGACATATTTGGCACTTGGATCCCCATGGTTTAGCAGCACTGACTGTATCAGTACTAGTAACCTGAAGAAGGCCATAGCATGGACTTGAGTCGTCTCCAGCAGGGGACTGCAGCACCATTTGCACAGTGCTGGCCTGTGGGAGCTAATTTTCTCCCAGACAATGCCTGAGCACCATCTGGGGGATATCTTGGTCCAGAAACCGCTTCTAGATGTCAGTATGGATCTGTCCACCTCATTCAAGGGGAAGAGATTTTACCCAGCTGGATGCCAGCAGAGTCCATGAGCCAGTGAGCAAGTTCCGACTTGTTTCTTCTACTAGCACAAAGTCATTGATTTTCCTCCCCTGTGAGCCAAGTCAGAGAAAGGATGGTCCCAAATTGTCTGTCAGTAGTCACAATCGGGTAAACAAACCCAGATTTCACATATTCCTAAACCAGAAGCATTAGTCATGTGGTAGCAGGTTCTGTAGCAACATTTTGCACAGATTAAAAGACACAGCTCAGATGTGTATGGCACGTCCCATCCTTTCTGCCTGTCACCTAGCTGCAGCCACAGCCAGCCAGCCCCACACAATGCTGTCGTAGTCCAATGGGCAGAACACAAAATTTTGTCTCCTCCCCTGGATTTGGTCCCATGGTGAAGGACACTGCAACCTGGCAAAGAACAGAGCTGTGTGCTGGTTTGGGTTCAGTCCCTAGATGTGGACTCCCCAAATACATGAGAAACTCAAGCTGTTGTCTCTTTAACTTGTCTTAGGTGAGGGGAAGGGATGCTGCTCTAGACTTGCTTCCCACTGTGAAGCAGGGATGCAATGACTTTCTGAGTTACATTGGCATAACACAGCTGACTTTGTTGCTGGGGTTATAAGTTTTCTGCTTTGTATAACGGTTCTTTCAGCATGCCCCTACACCCTGACAACTTTGAGTGGCCTGGAAGAAGTCTGGGTAGCCAGGCAACTATTCTTCTTTCCCTCATCCTTGCAAAGAGTCAAAAAAGTCTCATTTTTGCAACATTTGACCTGTGGAAGTTGCCCCTGTGACAGAGATACTAACAGAGACACTGGCTGAATTTTGGATTTCATTGCCATTATCTGTAATCAATTTAAGCAAGCAAAGATACTAGTGAGACTAAGCATATCCCATGCTTTTCTCACAGAATTGGAGTCTGCAGAGGATTTTTCACCTTCCTTTGCACGTAACATAGAGCAGTAATGGATACAGAGACCAGATTAGATGGAGCTCTCCGATTGGAGATTGGTGCTAAATTAATACAAACTGAAGCAGCTCAAGATGCAAATTGCACATGCTGTGGAGTTAAGAGGGCTTGTGTACAGGGCTTTGGTTCAAACCCTTGTCTTAATGCAAAGGAGGAAAGACATGGATTTGGCATTCTTTGCAATGTGCTGGGTTGAAAGTTACGTGGCCTAGTTTAAGAAAGTGCTTCCAGCATGACATATTTATGCAGATAATCTGTATCGTAAATGTTTGGCTTAAAGTATTTCAGGTCTTCATGTGTACTTGCCTTTCAGTTTCTGGAGAGCTGTATAATTTTGAAAAAGGGTAGTCAACTGCTGCAAGAAAGTCAATTGTGTTTTAAATCATCTGACTGTATCACATGTGGCAAATCAAACTTTGAACATGAAGTGAGCTTCAGAGCCAACTTTCTGTGGCAGGAATCCATTTCACACTCAGCTGACAACAGGGTTTGATAAGAGCTCGGCCAGTGTGAATAACCAGCTGCCTTCTATATATATTTTGATTTGGTAGCATCTGTTGAAGTTTTATATCACTGAGAGATTGTTGGTATTCTTTTAAGCATTAAAGCTACCTTGACAAGGTCAACAACAATTTCTACAGAGGTCAGCATTTTTATTTTGAAATATTTGATCATAATTCTATCAAACATTAAAGAAAGAGTTTGGCTAGGGCACATAATGAAATTGGACAGCTCACACAATCCATTTATCTTTTTGACTGTAAACCTCTGAAGCGCTCTAGTTCATCCAGTTTCAAATCAACTGTAGAAATGTCCATCTCCCTTCATCCAGCCTACAGAAATTGGTGCTTAGAAATGCTCTTGATCTCTTATTGCTGATGTGGAAAAGGAAAAATAATTTCCCAAGACATACTAGCTTAGCTGCATTCTTGTGTTCTGCTTGCCTTTTAAAAATCTCTCCTGAATAAGGATGTTTATTTCCATCCTGACTCAGTCACTTCTTCATTGCTGAAAATATTTAATAAGCTAAGTGAATGCTTATTTTTGTAGCACATTTTCTAAACACATTAAAATAATTTATAAAAAAACCCCATGCAAAACCTGTATGACCATCTTATGAATCATGGTAACCTAGTTCAGGTTTTAGCAAATCTAATGGCAATAAAAATAAATAAAATCAATAATAGTGCTAAGTCTGATGCATAGAATTGGATCTTCCTGTTTTATCCTACACACCATTTGTGAGTGCAGAGGAACTAATTAAACTTAACGAGAGCTACATCCTCATGTGCTGAGACTGGGGAAGGGGGATGCCTTTGGAAGCATAATGGGTGCATAGGCTTTTGTGCATTCATCTTCTTTATCCATACTTACACCTAGGGATGCGGTCAAGAGAGCTGACTCCACTGCTGGATTCTCTATACATGCTGCAATATTAAATACTCCCTCCCCTAAAGAGCTTGGAGTGGAAGCATATTGGTCTTCCTGGATGCTCTCATCAGTTTAATTATCTGCACATATACAGTTGCTATATTAAGAGTATACTTCAATGTTTTGAAGCTTCTGGCTTAACACACTCAAATGTAAAGCATGCTATGAAATTACGACACATCAGACAGTAAGTTCTTCCCCTGGGAAGGTCAGGAGAGAGAGGCTGAACCTCACTTGCCAGATGTTGGTTACATTGCTTAATGCCTGGTGGCAAAGCTCAGATGCTACGGGGAGGCGAGTGATCAGAGACCGCAAGAAATGGGATAGCTGAGCAAACTGCTTTAACCTTGAAGCCGAGTAAAAGAATGATGCATTGCGTAGGCCCAGCTCCCAAGGCACAGTAAATCAGTGCTACTCCGCTTACATCCTCACTGATAGCCTGGCCTATAATCTCCTGTGCGTGAGTGTGGCCCCCAAGTTCACCAGAGTGATAGCTAGGACCTGCCTGAGACTGTCCTGGGCCATGGGACAGTGTCTAACACAGCTTGTCCTGCAAAAGAGAGGGTCTCATCCACTCTTGGTGAGCACCCCAAGGGTGTCTTTGCTTCTTGAGTCAGCAGAAGGTGCTGAATATAGTCAAGGATTAGGCTTGTGCTAAAACCATGGTTATTTCACAGGGAATGGAGAAAGTCAACAGCTTGTCATCTACAAAAGGATAGAAACTCCCCCTACCTTCAGCTACTCGTACTAAGTACTATCTGCAGTCTTCCCTAATAAGTCTATACATTCAGATCCTGGATATGAAACCGACCAACTGACTCTGTGTGTCCCTAAGAAGCAACAGTTTCAGTGTCCAGCATGCCTTGGGACACAGGAGGGAAGCTGCCTGGGTACCCTGGGCTGGTCCCCTGTGTCGGTCACGGCAGTTACCACATGACGCAGTCACCCATGTCAACAGAAGAGGGATCTGGACAGACTGGAT
>VZTL01006044.1:10902-27649 GCA_013400535.1 Scopus umbretta | reverse complement strand
TTTTCCAACCTTAACAATTCAACGATTCTATGAATTGTATAGTGCATCACTTGCTTTGTATTATGTTTTTATTATTATTACTACTACTACAATTGTACTTTATTTTTTAAAAATTATTAAACTGTTCTTACCTCAATCCATGAGTTTTCTCACTTTTACTCTTCCGATTCTCTCCCCCATCCCACTAGGGTAGGGGGAGTGAGTGAGCAGCTATGTGGTGCTTAGTTGTTGGCTAGGGTTAAACCATGACAGAGGCAAAATCTACCCCCAAGTGGTGTGTTAGCCAAGGGCAGGCATGGCCTGATGATTATTCTGTTCCACCATCTTATGGCTGAGGCTCGCTGACAAATGCATTCAGCCTGTGGAGGGAGCGCCCAGGTTGCTTCATGTGGCCATCCCTGGAGGTATATGTTGTGCCAAGCAGAGTGCCACCGGAGGTGCAAGTGCAGTGACAATCCAGTACGCTTTCTGCTGTTTAACCGTAGGGTTTGGGGGATGAATTTGTCTTTTGTCTTGTATTTCTAACCAATACCGCCTGCACCAGGGAGCTGGTATTTAGCGAGGCCCCTGAGTGCTAAAGCAATGTAATCAGTCATACGGCACCTCCAGTTAAAGCACGCTGCCAGCTTGCTGTACACGGCACACGCCTCTGTTCATGCTGCCCACCAAATGTTTTGGCATACCTGCTTGCTATGTGTCATATTAGATCCAGGCCCCCAGCCAAACTTTGCAGCTCAGACCCACTTCTTGCTGAACTTGACATGGGGTAAAGAATTGTTGAAAAAAAGACTGGCATTCCCCCGACTTGGCCTCTGTAAGCATTTTTAATTAACAGCTATCAACTCTTGTGTATTTGGGGCCATTAGCAACATTGACTGAACAAATCCATTGAACCTTTAGGTAAGGCTGTTCAGATATTTCATTTCTTAATTAACTTCTATGGTTGACCTCAGCAGGTATAATTTAGTAGTGCTCAATTGAACATTTGCAATTGCAGCTTGACAGAAGTTTTGAGTTCAAAATTATATTGTTTATTATTTTTTCTCAGGTTGCTAAATAAGAACAATTTTATTTTATGTTATGGTACAGCCCGGTTGCCTGTTGCCCTACATATTATGCAAACAAATACCTAGGGTAATATAAAGCCAGACATATTAAAAAAAATTAATGAGTACTGGATGGAAAAAAGGGGAATAATTCTTTGAATTTTTCTTTTTTTTTTTTTGTCCTTACTCAGAACAAAGCAATGTTTGAAGCTTGCAAAATTTCACTTTTCCATGTGTTCTTCCTGACACATCTTAGATATGTTTTGATTTTCATTGACTATTTAATATCAGATTCCTGAGGTGGTGGGAGAAAAAAAGAAATCAAAATGGTAATAATTGGTAATTGTTTTTCAAAGGGTTGTGTTAGCATTCCAACCATTCCCTTTATGCAGCACGGTAGTAAATAAAATGAACGTTGAATGAAG
This sequence comes from Scopus umbretta, assembly GCA_013400535.1. NCBI lineage: Eukaryota > Metazoa > Chordata > Aves > Pelecaniformes > Scopidae > Scopus > Scopus umbretta. Next base: position 26,178 of record VZTL01006044.1, on the reverse strand, counting down.
AGCTGGTTTTATGAAAATCATCAATTGCTGATGCAAAATGTGCATGGGATTTAGGCTTAGCTGGGAAGGCAATAAAAATCCTTTACAATTAATTTTTAATTTTTAACTTTATACTTCTCCATTATGAGTCTGTAAAAATGCAACATCCTTAACTGTTTTTCTGTGTCCTGTGTTAAGTACAATGTATTGCAGTTAAAAAAAAAGCGCTTTTTCTTTTTTCATTAATACTGTTTAGATCCCCCTCCCCCCCCAGTTAACAGTCATATGTAGAGCACAGAACAAGGAAGGTCTGATTTTGATCTCAGACTGGTATAAACTGAGAGTTAATCCATGGAACTGGTTGTGTGACAATGTGAGAAAATGGTTGGGAGATCAGAGTTAGGGCTTCTGTTTCTAGGAAGACTCACTGAAGAGCATATAGCTAGCTATTTTCCTGGAGAGATGCTTCAGAGCCTTTCACATGCTTACTTTGATCATTTTCACTGAAGTGAAAAAAAGTTGAAAAAAAAGATGTTTCTAATTCTAGTTGTTTCAAGCGGTATCTTAAGGTTGAGCACAAAACAAACCATACATAAATAGTAGAAAACAGTCCGCATCTTGTTGCCATGACAATGCCCTACTTATAACACATTAAGCTGATTCATGTCTTTTCTCACCTCACTGTTAATAAATTATGGTGGCTGATGAGAATTAAGCCAGCTGGAAGAGCTAGTGAATGTAAGCAGCAAATTAATTTGCCACTTAATCGCGGTGTCCTTTAGGGGAATTACCCTCTACATAGCAAAAAAAATATCTTGCTATATGTAAAAGAGTAGGAATAGGTTGAAATAGCTAATCTTTGTTTTCTTTGTAATACTGATGTATCACAGCTTATGGCTGTACCAGCAAGAGCTGGCACAACCCTGCTCCTGCTGTCGGCAGCAGCACCGGCTTCAGTTGGTGGTGGATGAGTGTTGCACAAGCTCCTCCACTCCCTCAGTGAAGATTACAGGAGTAAGTCTTTCAAACACCATTTCCTCAAGTGTGGGTCATGTTTTGTCATTTAAAGTGTAGGCTATTTGGCCAACAGCTGCTGAAGCCTGTCACCTGCAATCCAGCACCTTTATGTTAAACTGATGGTGCCGTGCCTACATGTGCAGAGTTACAATAGGGACCGTTATTACTCAGCTGATGTGTAAATAGGGTTTCTGCAGGTCAAAGTGCAAGAGTTCAGGTGAAAATGGGCATTGGCCAACAGTGATCAGAATTTAGGCTGCTTAGTGTGTATTCACAGTGGAAAAGATTTTCTCCTTTTTCTGTAGGGAGAGATTCCACAATGGTAATGGTAGAACTGAATAAACACTGTATAGCTCATAATAGCAGCCTTTAACAGAAACCAGCCATACTTCATTCAAACCTTTGTCTCTATACTCTCTTGAAGTCAGTAAACTCTAACAGCTGGAGCTGGAGTTCTGTATTGGAGGACTTTCTGAGTCACAAGTATAAGGCTCTTGAAAAACAGCAAATGCTTGCTCTTGGGTCCTGAAATCTGAGAAACGCTAACTGAATTCTAGTTATAAACATTCTGTGATCTTCAAGTATTTGCTTAAGTGCAGGAGTTTGATTGCTTTCCCTACTTTTTTCTCTGCTGACTTTTTGCATTCTTTTCCAATGGTTTCAGTTTTCTCTCAGCTGTAAATCAAATGCAAATTTTCTTTGGCCTTGTTGCTTTTGTTTGAGTTAACTAAAGAAACATTACCTGAACAGTATCACCTGAGAAAGCCAAATTAAACAGTCACTCAGAATAGCTTGGCTAAACTAAGCCCCCCTCCTTTTGTTTCCTAATTTCATCCATTTCTTTCAATAACATGAAAAATCACTGTAGGATGGCACCCACTTAGCTACCAAAATGCTGTTGAAATAGAGTTTTATCTTGTCAGAAAAGTTTCCAACAGGCAATGGCATATTGTTCTGAATTTAAGGATGTTTACAGACTTTCCACATTGCATTGGAGATGTCTTCAGTAACAGCTTTCTGGTGAATAATACGATGATAATGAACAAGCTCTGCACGTCCAGACTTAACAGCAACTTAACAGATCCATGATTTCCCTTGGTTATGAGAGCTCCGACACCCATTGTCCTTCTCATTATAGAAGGTGTACCACCTATAAACACTGGCCAGAAGTTACAGCTGCATGTTGTTTTCATGAAATACACGACATAAATAAATTTTTTAAATTGCCTTGGGGCTCGAAATTCTTTAAGAGCAAATAGCTCCTAAGAAACTTGACATTATTCCTTTATGGTACAGACAGCAATGAGGAACTGAGTAAAGTCTTCAATGTCATGACTTCCTTCTAGTGCTCTGGAAAATACAACCAACTTTCCCATATTCTCCAGAAGCTGCTCTTAGAGTTGACTTGTGCATGGCATTGTCATCTCAGGCAAGTCGAATTGACTGAATACAACATTTTCACTGGGTATAAAATGTTTGTGATCTTCAACTTGCAACTGTAGTGAACTCAACTGTTGTCAAATGGCTTTCTCTGAAAGCAGTCTCTGGCGTTATCACAGAGTTACCTCTGTGTTTGCCTTTTGATAGTCCTACAAATGTAGACTCATCTCCAAGTGACACTGTTTTACTCTTCCACAAGAGTAATAATAAATTTGCAAAGATGCCCTTTGCCCTCAGATGAGGTGTCAGGTTTGGTTCTTGTCTTTATTGCTGACCATTTCTCTTCTGCAGAGGAAGGTAAGGGGGGACAGAGGTAGCAGGAATTTGCCCGGCAGGAGCCCTGGTCTGGAAGCCCTCATCCTCCATAAAAAGTGTCCATGTGAGAAGGCCATCACTGTGATTTCCCCTTTTCCTGCTTCTTGTCAGACTCTTCTGGTTCTGCAGTCTTCCTTAGCAAAGCTCAGCCAACAGGATGCCAAACATACCTACTCCTGGCACCCCCTCGCCCCCGCTACATTAATTCAGACTAGGAGACAGGAAAGAGAGGTACTGCAGCCCTAGGTCTTCTCAGTTACACGATGCTTGGGGTGCACATTGGGGTTTCCCTCCACAGTGCTCAGAAACAGAATCTCCCCTGCCTTATATGTACCTACACATACATGTAAACTGGGACATGATTAGAAGCTACTTAATCTTTTTGGTTTTCATCCATAATTTTCTGAATATGCTCTCTAAGAGGCTTTTGGAGAAGATCCACTGGATTATGCTGGAGATCTGAAGAGGTGATTCCCCAAAAAACTTTCATTCTCATCATCATATAAGAGCTCTGCTTTGTTCTGGGTAGGAGCGTTGGCAGTCTGCTACTGCGCAGCACAGCTGGAGAGCTGGAGCATGCAGCTGCAGTGTTCTATAGAGCTGACAGCTCCATGGGGATAGATCCCGCTGGCATCAATAGGCTTGGCCTCTTAGTGTCTAGACACTCCTACCCATCCTTTCACAGCAGGAAAAGAGCCTAAATGATTATATGGATTTAGCAATTCAAAAGCATGTATGTGCAAAGGCTTTTGAGCGGTGAGGAAGACGCGTGCACGTATTGGGAACTACTGGCTTTATTCTGTATGCAATCTGAAACACTGTCTTGTGCAATCTCTGTAATGTTCCTGTACCTATCAGCTCCATAGCAATGCTAAAGTTTCTTTTCTTTTATTCTGCACCACCAGACTAGATCCTGGTGAAGAGGATGGACTGCTCTAAAATGCCTTTTTTCTATTTTTATTGGACAAGACTTGGGAACAGCTAAGAGAGCTTGGTTAATAGAGCAAGAAGTATCAGCAGCTTTAAGTCCACAAAGCTGAAATTCCTATATTTCTTGTAATTTCAAGGCACAATACAAAATTTTATACTGAACATTTTTACCTAAGGTGAATTTATTGCCAATTATTCCAGTTGCCTACTCTGAGTTATGGAAAAATTAACACATGGGACTGCTGCAGGACTATTGCATTGAGATATGCTTAAGAGTTTCTGAAAATTGCAAGAACCGATGTGAAGCTGATTTCCAGCCTCTCAAACACAGCCTTGCAGTGGTTATTTGGGAAACTATGACTTAACCTGTACCCTACTCTTCCCTCTCTTGTTTTGCTTTATGATGCAAGTAGTAATAACCCAAGGTGGCATCGCACATAGGAACCAAAACCCAAATCTCACAGAAGACAAACAAGCGCCGCCTCCTCTCCCCAACTACCGCCATCCACCCTGCCCTGCCAGCACATCAGCTGTTGTACATTGGCTTAAAATCACTCTCCTCCGGTGCAGCTGAGCAGATTTGTATCAGCTGACTGACCCTCTTGTGCAGCTTGGTGTGTATGAAGGCCTATGGATTTCAAGGGCTGCAGCTAAAGAAAGGTGGTAAGCTATTTCTATGTCTCCTTTTGACTGTTTTCCCTGCTTAAAATTGCAAGTGAGAGGAAATTTGATTACTTATTCTTGGGTCACTTCTAAAGCAGGTACTGGGCAGCTACTGAGAAAGAGGGTGTGCCTGCAAATGTCTATGCAGCTTCTGCTGGAGCCGTATTATGGGGGGTGGAAAAAGCAATGGCAGAGAGGGCTTTATAAGCTGAATGGACTGTGTTTCAGAGCAGATATTTCCTTCTGCATGTACTGAGGGGGGAAAAAAAAACAAAAAACCAACAACAACCAAAAAAACCAACACATGTGTAAAGGATCAGAGTCCCCGAAATCTGCCATTACCTTCCTGCCTTTACTAAAAACGTTGGTTTGAATGAAGATATGTCCCACTTAATGTATCTTCGATGTCTGGGAAGTTTTTTGTACTCTCCTGCAAGCTCTTGTTCACATGTGTCTCTGAAAGAGGGAGGCATTGGGCTGAGAGTCTTTATAGAGCGACTTGCAATCTTTTCCATCTGTTTCAGTAAATAGTAGATGGAAATCATGAAAGACAAAGCAAAAAATCAATGCATTCAGTTGAATGACGCTTAACACAAGGATTTCTGACTTACCATAGAGGCTCATTCTAAAAAGCATTTTATGTATAAAAGCATTTCCCCCCCCCCCGGGTTGTTCTAGTTCATCTTCATTATAATGATACTTTCCTTCAGTTCCAATTTTATGTATTGCTATTTTAAATTAAAGTGAAACAGTTCTGGACTTTAAGGTTGTGGAATTAGATTTCTAGCTGCTATATTTTGGCTTTTCCTCATTTTCTCCAATACAGCTATGTACAGCAATATCAGCTTAGGGTCTGACTGCTTGTGTAGTTTTCTTAAAGGAAATTACATTAAGAAAACCACAAAACTGTAAGTCTAAACACAGCAGCAAATTGTTCATTAGAGGCTTTGTAGACGGGTAACCTACAACACCTTATGCCATTAACACAACTTAAAATTACCTCCAAGTGGTTGCGTTGTCAAACCATGCAGAAGAAAAAACACTTTCCAGCCAACTTTTCGTGCGCAGAAACAGCTGAGCACAAAATTACCAAACTGAGGTGTTTTAATTCAATACAAGCAGTGATTTTTTTTTTTTTCCCAATCTGAATGTGCCAGTATTATACACTAGTGTCAGGAACTGAATGATAATCATACTCAATAATTTAAAAAGTATTAGTGCTTCTGATGACTTTTTGTTTCCTGAGATACAGTGTCAGGGGAGATTTGGCAGGTATTTTTCAGATATAAACAATCTGGTTGAACTTCAGCGCTTAGAACAACGTTGCCCTAATTTTGTGTGCGTCTTGTGTTAGAAGATGATGCTGCTGATGAGCAACTCGTAGCACAGCCACCATATCAACAAGTGTCTGATCTTGCTTCCCAAGAAATAAGTGGATGTCTTCTCTTCAGTGGTTAGAAGCAAATGCAGATCTCCTTCTTTCCTACACTTTGATGTCTTATTCTTTGTGTGGTGGAGAATCTCTTACCAGTGCAATTTACAGTTTCCTTAAAAGTTCTTAGTGTTCGTTCTCATTTATTTACAGTCACATGTCATATATGTAGCAATTACAGTCATGGCTTGCTTTGCAGAAAGTATGCTAGGGAAGTGTGTAATTTCTAACCATCTAAATGTGGGAGGAACCATTACCAGATGATGATCAGCTCCTTGAGGACTACAAGACACCACAGAGTTTAAGAATTTCAGATCCATGGTACTTTGCAATGTTTTTGCCTGGAGGCAAAACAGGCAGTTTTTTAGGGCAGTCTTTTAATCTTTAAAGATTTTGATGCTAAAGGTAGTTGCATCAAGATAGAGGGTCTGGAGAATGTAAAAAGCTGTGCGGAGTGAACTTATTCTTTCCTTTTTTGGGGGTGGTGGTGTCTTTTGTCCTGCAAAGCAGGGGAAACATAACAAGAGACAGAATCCATGGAGGAAAGGCATAACTAGAATAACTGTAATATCATGCCTGGCATTTGGCCTCTGCTGAATAACCCTGTTCCTTGAGTCTCCTAAGGCAGACCCTGCCTGTTGGCAAACCAGCAGCAGGATTTGGGCCGAAAAGAGGGGGCATGAAGAAGAGTAGTATACCTGGTGACAGCACTGTGTACCAGCAGCTTCTCAGCTCCGTTCTTTACTGCTCTTCTTGCCAGAGTTCCCAAATGGGTCAACACCAGTGCTGGACTTGATTTCAATAGCAGTGTTACCTAGAAACTAAGTCAGTCTCTTCCTTCCACTGCTCACTGACTAAAGCTTAAAGGGTGAAAGGAGGGAGAGAACTGGAAGGCACCCAGCTTGGTTAGCAATTCCAGACCACTGATAGTGCTGACAACTGGTCTGTCAACCTACAAGGGGCCCCAAAATCTCCACTCGAGCAAGTGTGGGCACTGCAAGACACTGACAGCTAGTATTTTAAAGTCAGCACTCCCTAGTGTGTCCTGCTTGTCCTCCCTTGCAATAAAACGCATACTGAAAGATGAGACCTAAAGGTCTCCTTCCCTGAGCTGAATCAGTGGCAGAATACTGTCATTGACTGGCTCCTGTGACAAAAATCTACACAGTGGCTGACAGCCATGCAACCAAATGCTATTTGCCTTTTTGTTGTTGTCAGCAGTGTTAACTCCTAATGAACACAAAAAAGCATATATTCTTTCAGTATGCACATACCCGTATCTTACTGCTGTGGGGTGAGACAGTATCTCCGTATATGGTACCTACTGCTATGAACAGCCGTCTGCGCTTCAGCTGTTTTCATTAAGAAAGTCAGGATATCTGTTTGGCTAACGATTGCCTGTCCTTCTTAGCATCAAGCATGAAACTTAAACAGAATTTTGAGTAATTAAAAGGATGCGCTGGCTGCAGGTCAGCAGCAAAACCTTTACCAGGATTCTTTCTTACAGACCCAAGGTGTTTGCTGCACTTCTTTCATCTCAGAGGTAGATTGGTAACAGTAGTGATCCTGGTTACTTTAAAGAATACCATACCATACCATACTATTTATGGGTCTGGTCTGGGGGAGGAGGGACAGCCTTGGTAACTCAAGTACACTCTTCACTGCAATATTGCTATGTTGCTGTTCAGAAACTCAAGACAAAACAACCTCTTGCTTGGAATGTACCCTCATATATGGTACTCCACTGGTCCAACACGCCTGGTGCTTTCTGAAGTTACAGGGATGGGTTCCCAGTGCTTAACACTGATCAGGGAGTATTTTCCACGCACTACTTGACTGCCTGTTGGCTGTTGTGCCCATCTTCCTGGGACTCCCACTGTCGCACCACAGTGTGCAGGCTGTGGCCATTCCCCAGTCTGACCATTTCCACCAGCAGTCAGTGAAGTCTGTGATAACACTGATGGTCTTTTGGTGTGTTGCAAGTGAGTGGTTTCGCTTAATTTGGGAATCTGCTAACAGTTATTGCAAGCTCCCCTGTGTCAGGAGCCACTTCAGGCCAGCCAGAGGAGTAGCACCCAGGCACAGTGTGGCTGTCTGTGCAGTGCATGGGTGACAGTGCTGCTGCTTGCACCCTAGTGGTCATGTGCTGACACTTCATACCCCTGTTGGGTGAAAAGCAGAGGATGCAATAGTTATATGTTAGCAGTCTAGATCAGTCTGGGGTAAGAAGAAGAGTCACTGTTTCTTTTTTGACAGCAATATGATCTTCACAGAATCATTTAGGTCGGAAAAGACCTTTAAGATAATCAAGTTCAACCGTAACCCTAACGCTGCAAAGTTCATCACTAAACCATGGCCCGAAGCACTACATCTACATGTCTTATAAGTACCTCCCGGGATGGTGACTCAACCACTTCCCTGGGCAGCCTGTTCCAATGCTTGACAACCCTTTTGGTGAAGAAATTCTTTCTAATATCCAATCTAAACCTCCCTGGCACAACTTGAGGCCATTTCTTCTCGTACACTTTGTAAGGTAGGATTGGGTCGCACGAATTGCTTTTTGCTACAAATTGTTTTTTACTACATCCTATGGCACAAGGGTGGGAAGGAGAACTTTATTTCCAACAACCATGTTAATATATGTGTGCATTTTGAACATATGTTGGGCATAGTTTAACATGGCTTAATTCAGTCTACAGTTGGCCTATTGCTTGTTTTTGTATTTTTTTTTTCCTGATACTAGAACCTGTCAGTAAATTCTTTTCTTCTCTATGGCAATGCATCTTTTGCATGTCCCAAGTTACCCAGAAATCATCTGATAAATCTGAATTCAGAGAAACACAGTTCAAGATCCATGTGCTCGAAGTGCCGTGGCTTCTGTAGAGACACTTAGAATTTAGGGAAAATCTATTATGGTCAATACATATTCTTCTAATTATATGATCAGGAGCCCATGCTATGCAAACATTCCCTGGCTGGTTAAGTCAGAGATGGTCCCAGGCAAATGCTTTTTCTTTTTCTTTTTTTTTTTTTTAACCTTTCTGCTATTAATTTTTCTGTTTATTTTCTCCCAGTTGGATGCCTGTTTTCCCTCTTCTGTTCCTTTTTGTGTTGGCTTGCTTCCCAGTATACCCATCTTTTATTCCTCTCCCAGTTACAAGAGGCTTTGTCCTGCAATCTTTACGCTGAGGCTGTGCTTTGATTCTGCCATGTGCTCATGGTTTAAGGTGTTGCTGCTGGGACAGCATGGTGTTTTCCTCCCCTGAGCTCATTCATGCCTCAGCTGGCCTGACGCACTAACCTGGCTTTAAAATTGAATGTGTTGTTTTCCTGGGTTGATTCCCCCCCTCCTTTTTTTTTAATGTGACTCAATCATGATGAAGTCATGAACAAAGTTAAAAGATGCAGCCCTAGAAGATGGTGGTACTTCCCCCCTGCCTTGTGCTTTGGGACTTATGCCTAACAACAGAATTGGGGCGGGGGGGAAGAAAGTGTTATAAATTTTGCTAGCCCCATAGCACCATAGCATCTTGCAAGTAGCTCAGAAATCATGAGATTGTTTTTAAGAGATTAGAGCTCTTTTTATTCTGTCTGTGTTTTTAAGAAGTCCTTTGGATACATTTGGGTCACTTTTTCAAGCTTTGTTCTGCAACCATGAGGGCTAAGAACTTAACTTTTAGAATAAAAATGGAGGTTTTCGGTTATCACTTCAAACCAACAAATACTGCAAGATGTGTAATGTAATTCTGAGACATGCCAGTTCTTCTAGTACTTCCTAAAGTACGTTTTTACAGCAACCTCTCCCCTGCATTGGAAATTTTTGCTTTTTTAGTTTGCTCAAGCCAATCTTTTTTTTAATTTATTTTCATCTGTTGCTTTTGAACACAGAACACATGTGCAACCCACGACCACTGTAAATTTCATGAGGAATTTGGAATAAATATTTCCATACTTAGCAAAAACTGTTTGTTGTATCGACACTTCACGCCCCCTTTCCCAGGGCTATATGACCTCTGCCAAATCCTCGCCACATGCGGCTGATCCAAATGCTATGTAATCCTTTTGATGCAGTTTGGGTCATTTTGAATCAGCAAAGCATTTTGTGTGCTTTTAACATCCATACTGCACGCCACACCTGTAGGGGGGCTGCTAATCTAATTTTGATTCACACTGGTGGCAACAAGCAGGTCACTTACGGAGTTAATGTCAGCTGCTCCACTAATTACTGTAGGAAAGTGATCCCATCGTCCTGGATAAAAATGTCTAACTCCAGCCTACAAAGCACTTTCAGTGCACTAATTCTGTTAATGCTCCATTACTGCTTCATTTGAGCTGTGTAGTCCATCCCCCAAAGTGAGGCAGTAAATCCCCAACCAGTTCCAGAGCTGGGAAAATGTACAAACAAAAATGTTATTGACTACATTATTGGGCCTTGTTTTCTGCTGGGCTTGGTTTGTTTCTTGAAGTTTGTTTAGACAGATCTTCCTTGGTAACTCTTAGCTTAAAGTAACCTTAATCCTCCACTTGCCTTGAAAGGAGTCATATGCCCCCAAAAAATTCATGGATGTGGATCTGATCTCTCTGCTCCTTAGATGCTAAGATATAAAATGAGAATATAAAGCTACACACTGCAGTACCTTAAAATTTATCAGGGTCTCAGGAAAACATGATAGTGGCAGGCCATACCGATATTCTCAAACATAGAAGTAGAGGAATATCTTGAAACATCTGGGTAGGTATCCTTGGGCTTGAGATCTTGCAGTCTTATCTTTGCATGAAAAGCTTCACAACAGCCTCAGACCGTGAGAAATAACATGAGTACAACTGGGCACTGCATAGCAGTAAATGTCATGAGGATAACAGGGACATAATTCTATGCTGTCTTCCACTCAAGTTCCCCACTAAAGACTTAGGCATGTGCAAAGCGTCTTATCTTCTGAAGTTTGAAAGGCTTTAATTTTCTTCCCATCAAAGTAAGGGAGGATCCTTGCACTGGTGTCTCCAGAGTTTCCTTAGGCTTCTTCCAATCATCCTCACTGTCATTTCTCCTGAAGCCCTCGTATATGTCTTCTTTAAGATACACAAACTGCTTCCGAATTTGTTGACAAGCAAAATGCTTTTGAAGAGCTGCAGAAAATGTGTAGTGTTGGAGGTTGCTGGCTGGCTTTGTTTGGAGAGGACCTACGTGGTCTAAAAGAGATATGTTCACAGTGACAGGTTAATAAAAATGCTGAGGTGTCTGAGCTTCCTCTAGGTGTTCCCTGTTCGCTTCTCAGCTGAACTGCAAAGACTCTTGAAAAACTTCATAAAAGTTATAAGTGAAAGGTCATATGAAAACTGTTGAGCAGTTGCCTTCTCAGCTGTAGCACCAGCAGTGCTGAGGCCGCCGGGCAGCTGAAGTTCGTTGTAGCTAGTGGAACAGCAAGGGCTGGATGATGGTGGCTCTTGCAGGAACATCCAGTGACTGCTACCCCTGCTCTCCCACGAGTGCTGTAGTGCTGGGCACTAATCGCCTGATGCTCCTTCCATGCCCCATCCCCAGGATCTCTGTTAGCCAAAGTTCCTTTGTACCGAGTCTTACGGAGCTCATGCCTAAATATTCACTCCAGGCTGCTTTTATCTTTCTGTTCCTTTTGTTTTACGTATATGAACTATATAAAAGTATAATAAATCATGACTTAAATGTTACATACCCTACAGTGAGCAGAACCTATTTCTTTAGAGCACTCTTATTCCATACATATATAACAATGTTTCTTCAGCCTTTTTGCAATTTTTAAAAAACTTTTAAAGTTTTAAAACTTTTGCTATGGAGTGAAAAAAAACCCTCCTGCTTCTAAAAAGAGGTTAAATACAAAAACATTGCTGTCTGAGTGGAATTATTTTGTCAATGCTTAGGAACCAGTGAAGTGAGTCGTTATCGATGCAGCTGGAATGTAGCCTTAATAACAGGACATACTGCCAGTATAAACTATCATACAATCAGATGGGTATATTTATACAGATACAGTTAAAATGTCTTGTGTGAGAAGGCGAGTTAGTGTCAGAATAAATACCGTGATATGGTCAGAAGGTGTGATTATGTCTTGGCTTACAATACTAGGTTATGTATAATACAAGGTGTTTGCTCTCTCCCATAACATCAAGTGTGATTAATGCTTATCTAGAAAACTGCATCTCTACTTCCCATATGGAATGATCACGATGACAGATATACTTGATCACAATGACAGATATACTTGTATGAGCCCAGCAGATCACGTACCTTCAAAGAGCTGGAGCTAACTTTTAGAGCATGGCATGAAGCTGTGCCCCGTTCTGCTGGACAAGAGCTCGTATCTTTATTTCCCACTGTTTCACAAGGCTGCCTTGGCTGTGCTCCGCGTGCTCTCGCCGCTGGCTCTGCCGGGCTGCCTTCTGGCAGATGGCTGATTACCATAAAGAGGAGCCAGCCTGTTGTGGCTGCTGCGCGCGTATCCTGGAGTAACCAAGCACAGCGCAGCTGTAGCTAAGCACGTGAAAGCGGCATTCGTCTTCCCACCGATGCCGGGTTTGACCTTTTGAAAGGAGAACTGGTGGTGTCACTTGGAGCAGATGGTGAACAGGAGCTTGGTAAAACATCTGCGATGTCATTNTGCTGGCCGCACTATTCCTGATGCTTTTAAAAAGTTCCATCTTCATGGTCTGGAGCTGTGGCACCAGGATATCACCATTTCTTTTCATTCAAAAGGAGAGCTGCTGCTAAGGGCAGTGTATGTGTGATGTGGGATGGAAAATGTGACCCTGCTTCTGCTTAAGAAATTGTTGCCATTGCTTTGTGGTGTCCCAAGCTTAACAACTAATATAGATGAAATACAGAATATCATCTTCCATGACACAACATGTGCTTCGGCGTTGTACATGGCCAAATTATCCAGCAAAAAAATCAGATGTTCACCACCAAAGCGTGGTGGTCATTCAGGCAAGATGTTGCATGTGTGGATTACTCACTGGCTGCGGGACAACTGCAAATGAGAGTCTGACAAACACGCTTGTCAGGAGTTCTGTCCTTCTCATTACTCTCTTCAGTGAGATGGATTTTATTTAACTCTGTATTTAACAAATTCAACCTGACTGAAGATTCAAATGCATTCGTTCTTCTACTTCATTTTCCAGAGGGAGGAGGTGAAAATGTTTAAGCAGAAGATGGGCATCGCTCTAGGATGAGTTGGGGAGGGAGTCTGGCTGTACGACTCTTGTCAGGGTATGAAACCACTGCTATGAAAATTGCTGTATCAACCACTGTGCCACCTGTACCTATCCAGGGGCATTTCAGTGTATAGCTGAGGTGGGTCCTGGCTGCACCATGGCTCACTCAAATAACTGATGGCAGGGCTGATCTAGACAGGGGGTGGGACTTTCCCTGCCCTGAAGAGAAGGGGCTGGGAAGGACGATGGAAACTTAGATCAACAGAGATGACAAGCATTTAGATGGGTTTGGGGGGAAAGGCTGAAACTGGTGGGAAGTTTTCATCAGTGCAGAAGATCACCTGTGGCTGGGGGGACTAAATCAGGTGAGAGAAAATGAGACATGTGCTAGTGGCAACCCTGATCGACATCCCTAGACGCTGTGAATTACCAGGGGCAACATGGCCTTTATGTTTAGGATGTTTGTACTTCTGCTAGCACTCTCTGAGCTTGCACTGGTTTTCCAGTTGTGTGATCTGGACACCGTTGTGTGATCTGTGTGACTGGTTTGGTTGCATCTAACATACTGCTCCTGAAGTGTCAAGCCTCTTTCAGCCACCTCAGATGCTTTGGATTATCACTTCTACCAGTAATCTCGCATCCTCCAACTTTTCCTGGTAATGTGCCTCTTCATCTTATGTGTGGTGGGCCTGGTTTGCTCAGGATGCCCACTTGTCAGTCTGTATGTGCACAGTATGTGCAATGCCTTATAGATGTGCTAGGCTCTCTGCGTACGTGCAGTGGGGTGCTGCTTTTCTCTCTGCAAACTTTAACAGGTGTACCTTAGGTGGGTGTCTAGAAGAGACCTCGTTTCGGCTGCAGAGAGGACTTCGGGACTGGACTATCTGTAGCTGAGGAAAATGGTGACAGACAGGCTTGTCACCAAGAAGTGTCCTGACAGGGACAGTGGTTGACAAGTGCCATTATTCCTCCCAGCAAGTCATGAGAGAGGCTGAGGAGGAGCCAACAAAAAGCACAAGGTAGCTGTCGTCACCCCTAACTACTAGCTGGTTGTTTTATTTCTCAAGGAATGTAACGAGTTCATATTTATCTGTCATATCTACACAGCACCTCTGTGTCAACCTAAAGCATTGTGGGTTTTTGTGTCAACCTAAAGCAACGTATTTTCATTGTGTCAACCTAAAGCAACATATGGATGTGCCCCTTCCCCTGGACATAAAGGGACATCAAAGACAGCAAAGGGGTCGCAGCCGCCTAAGAGGTATTCCTTCCCCTCGGTGGCTCCCTGGCACTGGCCCAGATCAAATATATATGTGGCTGTGAAAATATGAATGAAAAGAAATGTAACGGCACATGGTGACAGTAACTCACTCAAATGCTGAATTACCTCAGTGAAGGGTAGGAAAAGGATCACTGATAGTTTCAGGTACAGCACCAGGTGTCTGTAGCACTGGGAATGGGATCGCTATGGAGTTAATTCATGAAGTGAATCACACATCCCAGAGACACGGGTGGATCCATCCTGATGGGTGGCATGAGCATTCATGGCAATTTATTCTCTTGGGAGTCTCTGAGGCTTGTTCCCATAGCAAAAGCACCTTCCTCATGCACGATGGGTGTTTCTGCCAGCTTCGGCTTCAGTGAGGGACAGTTTGGGTACCCCAAGAAGCAGCAAGGTGCGCCAGGGACTTTGCCTCCCCCCCTGCCTTGCACACCCCCAAGCCTGCGCCCAAACCAGTGTTTCCCCCGTAGTGCCCGTCTGCCCCATATTTGCTGTTCTGTGCTCCATCTGGTGTCACTTGGGTCCTTCACAGTGGTGGGATGTCTGGCCCTTAAAACTCCAAACATTAAAAAAAAAATGCTGGAACAGTTAAAATGCAGCACAAAACCACCGTGCTTACCAGGCTACCTGCTTTTTCCTATTCAGTTCTCCGTGCATTTCTGTTGCATGTATTTAGAAAAGAGCTGTTTGTGTCTTCAGGATTAATTGTGGCCGTTAAATACCATTCCTATGTTGCCCAATTAGCTCAACAAATTCCTGTCCTTAAAATGAGTTTACCATAGCAGGGTCTGCTAGAGTGGAAACCCACCGGCAACGGGCACTGCTGGGAGCTGCTGCTGCTTGAAGTGATGTAGGCAGTCATTTCTACTTGCAATACTTGGAAGTGATAATTTTTGCTAATCAAATATAAGGTGTTCAGGCTGATTGTTAGGTTTCATAGGATCACAAGGCAGGCTGTTATTAATCCTTTATCAATGTACTGCTTTTGATTGAAATCTGTCTGTCTTTTTGGTTTTTTCTTTTTTTTTTT